>CABFVZ010001451.1:40992-160422 GCA_902151445.1 Timema monikensis
CCCCCCCCCCCTCCTGGCTTGCGTCACTTTCATTTTATGGTCGCTTCCTCATACATCAATTTTCCAACTCAGCAATGGCGATGAAAATAAATACCCAGTAAAAAACTGTAATAAACATAAATTATGTTATTTATATCGGTAATATACCCCTTCCCATTATGACCACCCTCAAATGTATCAAAAAATAACAAACAGGTTTGATTGATTTAAAAAAAATAATTTTAAATATATTATTATTTAATCCTAATGTATAATTTATTTATGATTGAAAAACATGAATTTTAACGTTTACTCTAATTACCTAAATTTGTTTATAAAAATGCCAATAAAAAAGGTGTGAACAAGCTTAACTCGATCTGCTCCGGTGGCTGCATGGTCTAACGTGATACTCGCAATAGACACGACTGCCGATGACTGGAAGTTAAGGATCTGATTCCGGTCGGATGTACTGAGGGTGGTTTTTCTTAAATGGTTTTCCACGCTCCCTCCACGAAAATGTGGGTGCATGCCTTCCTAATCGCTAAACCGTTAGTATATTTAGTACAAAGGCGTATAAACCGCACGGGTAGTTTAATGCGGTGTTAAAAAAAAAGCTTATTAAAAAAATAAATGATATTTACAAATATCCGATCAGAGATAATGTTCATATATAAAACACAAAAAACTGTAAATCCCTTTTTTTATTTTCTCCCTTAGAATGAAAGTAATTGTGAAAATTTTCGGCCTCAAGATTATGACGAACTTTTCCGGTTTATGTGGCTATGAACCGAACAAAAGTAGATTTACAAATGTTTGTACTCATGTATGTCTATGTCTATCTGTCTGACTTTGACCACAGATCTGAAACATCCAGATGAATTTTGTTTAAATTTGATACATTATATATAGTTGGTGACTTGGCGGTCCAGGGATAACGTGTTGGACTTCTGTGTTGGGGGCTCGGGGTTCAACCTTCGGTCCCGGCACAAATTTATCTGATTGCCAAACCCTTCCTTCACCTCTGACAAGACGTGTATTAATCACAACTTGTGAATGTGTGGAATGCTAGGCCTCCACCATGGTTCGGATCCCACGTTAAACTGTAGGTCCTCTATTTCATCTCACAATCACCCTACCATTACACATTAGCGCGAGTTTAACCCGAATGGGTAGTAAGCTGTATTTCGAGACATTTTATTTTACCTTGGCCCTCAAATTAGTGTAGTTTATATATACATTATTTTAATTCCAAATTTTTTGAAAATGGCTTTAACGTCTAATAAAAAAAATTGATATCGAGGGAGGGATTGTTTGATATCTCAAATAACACTGTATATTGGATTTTTGGGTAAAATTTCGTCTAAGGGTTGTTTAATGATACTTATTTTAAGGGCAAAATTTCTTAAAGGATTGTTTCCTGATGAAAATTATTTTAATAAAATTTTAAATATTTTTAAATGGCTCTATCAATTTGGTTCAAAATGAGTATCAAGTAAGTTTTTTTACAATATACACAATTTTATATAAATACTTTACTTGTTTTTCTTAAAAAAAATTATAGTAGATGACTGATTTTTCTATACATTAAATTTTAATGAAAATAGCTCCAACGATTTCGTTCAAAGTTGTTTATTGAGGTAGGCCTACTATTTTACATGATCAATAATAAGGTAGGTCTACGTTTACTTTTCTAAATTAATATGATATTAATATAAGGTCAGTTTACTTCTGAGAAATTATAAAAAATTTGAACAATTTCGAAATTGTTCTTGAAGGAGTTCAAAACTTTTTCATAATAACTAATAATAATTTTTATTTTTACAAATTAAAACTAATTTTAATGTTGTGGTTTACAAATGCCTATTTTTTTAAATTTGAAATTTGTTAAAAATATCGGATACATTTGGTTTAAAATGTCCATATAAAGTGTGTTTATTTTTATAAACAAGACGATGTGTTTGTTTTTACGAGAAGAACTTACTTAAGGGTAGTTTATTTTAAGAGTATTTTTGAAAATTATGTTCAAAGTTATAATTCACTATATGTGAAAGTTTGTGAGATTGTATCGTACCATTAATTAAAAGTGTATCTAAAGATTGAATCATTAATGGATTTGCTCAGTGCAAAAATGTGAATATTCTTTCACATGTATGTTTAGCTCAATTATTAGATGACGATTTAATCCAGGGGTTAAGAAAGAGGAGGGTAAATTAGAGGAAGTATTTTAATCACTTTCTTGGCGAGAGGACGCTAATAAATCCAATAAAAAACATGTGTTCAGTAAGAGCACGGTAGGAAGGATGGGTTAAAAATTAAAAACATATTTGCGTTCAACTTTTATAACGATCCTGAATAAGTTGCAAGACTGGAGTTTAATTTTTTCAATCATATTTTTATTATATCTTTCTGATTCTAATTATTATATCAACAGACGACTTAGACTAGAGTTTTACTAAAACAGACATAACATCTGATGACGTCAACTTACCACTGTAAAAAAGGGAAGAACACATTCTATCCATGGTAAACTTTTCGGCAGTGCCGGGAAGCGAGCCGGGGACCCTTGGATCTGTATAAATTAGCACTACCAATTGAACTGAGGTGTCAGTCATCATAATGAAACCCTAAGCACTCGAAGGGTCCGGGCTCGAGTTCTATTTCCACGGCTTAATTCATCTAGTGAGTATAATAAAAACTAGAAAATATTTGTTAAAACCCGTATACGGTATTTATGAGCTTAACACTTCAAACGAGTTTTTAAAATTATATTAATAAGAATATTCCCTTATTTGGGTGTTCGACTTGTATATTCGTTTCCAAAAACTGTATTACATAAATGTGACAGATGTAGGCAGTATCGCTTAACTTCTCTCAAGTTAGTAAGATACTCTACTAAAAGCGCTTAGAATATATTAATATTTAAATTTATTTTGGGGCTGCTTGTCTTTTGTTTTTACCCGTCTGAGCATATTAATACTATTGGGGTAGTAAGGGGTGAAGAAGGTAGAATTTAAAGGAAATGTGAACGCATTTGCGTGTAGATAGTGAAGATATCTGGGAAAAATTAAACACCTCGAACTCACCGTCACCGGTAAACAAGAGCAGACGAGACTGACGCCTTATACCATGTGCTTATAGATGTTGGTTATAGGCCTATGTTCTTATAAACAAAACATTGAAACAATAGGCAATACTTCATAGTATAAAACAGTAATATTCAACCTTTTTAAACCCAGATTTAATTTCTTTTCAACTTTTTACCCTCAAAGTTGTTGGTGCATAGTACAAATTATATATATTTTATATTTAAAAACTTCATGGAATGAGCCTGAGATAGCGCTTTACTGACAAAGCGGCCGCCATCGTTAGCGATGATAGTCCCAACATTTGCGGTTATAGGGTGTCATGTGTTGAGCGCAATGAATCCTACGGCTGTTAATCTTTGTTTTATAGACCGGAACCGCTACATATTTATTTAAATAGCTCCTCATTTGTCCTCACGAGGCTAAGTTTAACCTCAGTCCAGACACACTGCTTCACATAATTTTTTTTGGAAACACCGGGAATCAAACCCAGAACCTCTATATCTGTAGCCAGGAACTCTGACCACTAGAACCCAAATACGGCTTATTTTAAATTCTACACCCAAAATAAATAGAATCCAAAGTACCTAGAAATATATACATATATGTATTATATTTTATGTACACTTTAATATGTCTTTAAGTACTGCAGGGGGTTTGCGTACCCCAGGTTGAATACCACTGCCATAAAGGAAAACTTATTTATACTACTTTTTTTGGGCGTAAAATAAGTGTGGAGAAAGGAGTGGTTAAAAGGGTTTAAGTTTCCTAATTTTGGCCATCGCCCCCCTCGGCACTGTAGTCCTTCCAGCACTCAATTAATCATCATATTTAAACAGCACCTAGACAAGAGACAGACTTTCCGTCTTGCACAGAGACCGCGCGAGATAGCCAACTTTTATGTGAGACTTTACAACACCTAATCCCTTCCCTTATACTTCTCCAAGCCAAGTTTTTATTACTCCGAGGGGACACAAACCCGCACAGACGCACGCGCGCGCCTGTCATAATTTATTGACTCCCTCCTCTTCACTCGCACGCTCTGCGGGTGGCCTAATGCACACTCTCACTTCCTCAAAATTCATCACCATATAAAAGTCACGTGAGAAGGGGGGGCCTTGGAGTTGCACACGTGACGGAAAGCTGGTTTGTTTTGTTTTAAGAAGGTCCGGTTGACACCTATAACGGTGCTTAAAAGGAACAAGACGTCAGAACCCGCATCACACAAGGTCACCGTTGACTGGAAGGTCAAAGCTAGAATGCTGGTCCGATGAAAGGGTATCTAACATACGATTTTTTTTACTGGAGGTTTCCTCATCCTCTCTCCACACGAATGCGAGAGCACTTCATTAGAATAGGCAATCAACAAACCATGAGACCCACACCGATGGCATGTGGATAAAAGAGTGGGTATCGTCTTGCCTGGGTTTCCCGGAGACGAGGAAGCTGGGGTTCAAATCCCGGTAGGGTGTGCTGAGGTAAATTTTCACGCAAATGTGGGTATATTTCTTCTCAATTCTAAATTTCTATTGCCTCCCCTTTTAGTGTTAATATACGAACAGTTCGGATGGGTTATAAAACTCGTAGTACATAAAAACATAAAAAGAATGTTTAATGTATCGGTGCTAGTCAAAATAAATAAGTACAATTCATTGTTTCTTAAGATAAACTAATTCACTAAACAATGCATACATAATTTTTATTTGCATTATTTCCCACGAATCCAATCATTGTGAGACCTTTTCATTATTTTTTTCCAAACAATATTTCACAACTTAATACCCTTATTTTTATTTATGTTTCGTAAGTACTCACCAAGTCGCATCATTAGCAAGGTTGGAAACCATCCCCGACCACAATAATGAGGTAGCTGCCTGGATAAAACAGAACGCTGCGGGCGCAAAGCTATACATTATCATGCCCCGGCAGAGTCAGCACAGATGATTACCAACCCACGAAATAATTATTAATGACTTTGTTAGCAGGAGAAAGAAAAGTATACGTAACGAACTCCATACTCTGGTAGTGGTGGTACCCCTTTACCCTCAATACTGCTTCCTTTCTACCTTTTACAAGGAAGGAAAAAAAACACCCAAAGCTTATTAGTTTCTAGATTCTTCTCAAATTTATTTTTCATAAATGTGATCAAATAATCCACAGATTTATTCTATCAAGAGAAATATAAATTTTTGGAGGTGTACACATGATAATTAATTGAGATAAATATAAACTTATAACATTAAGTTCAAAATGGATATGAAGCAATTGTGCCTTTTGAAACAATAGCGCCATTTTATGCCACATATACTAAATACCCAAATAATTATTTATTTAGGTCGAGAGCTACCTAGGCTCGCAACTCATTCACCCGTAGCGATATTTTTAACATACCAACTAATTGTAAAATATAAGATCTAGGCCCCTATCAAATTACGCCAAAAACGTGGCATATAGAACCTTATAACCTAATAAGTTAACAGAGAGATTAATATGTCAGAATGAGTGTAAAATGTGAGGTGAATATTAGTGTACACCACCCAATCGAAATTTACTCATAGATATTAGCTACACTAAATGCATTAGAATAAAGGATGAGGAAGATTAAATTAAAGGCTATGTATCCATATTAAAATGGAGAACGAATGGGATACCATTTAGAAAACAAATGGTATGATATAATCACACAGACTTACCCATATTATATATTAGAACTTGGATTTTTTTTCTTCAAAAATAGGTTTCTAGTAAACTACCCTTAAATAAGTTTTACTCATAAAAACAAATACATCATCGTGTTAATCAAAATAAACACTCTTTAAATATAAATTTGAAATTAAATTGATTCAAATATTTATGTCAACTTTAGATTTTTTTAAATAAGTTATTCGTAAACTACAATAAAATTATTTGTAATTTATAAAAATAAGATACTTACCGTACCGTATTCTTATTTATCAAGAAAATCTCGTTCCAAATACCCTACTTGAACTCAATCCTCAAGAACAATATTGAAAATTTTCAAATTTTCTATAATTTGTCATAAATAAATTACCTTTAAATTAAACTATTTTATAAAAAATAAATATATTAGTATTGATCATGTAAAATAGTCCTATACAAGTTTGAGACAAAATTTAAAGAGCTACCTATTTTCAAATAAAAAGTAAAATGTTACAAAAAATTGTTATCTCTAAACCACTATAAAATAAATTTATTTTAGAAAAACAAGTATAATTATTTATAATGTAAAAAATCATAACAGTTTGTTTAAACCAAAGTGCTATAGCCATTTTTAAAAATATTCAAATTAAAAAAGCCGTCATCAGTAAATAACCCTAAAAAGAATTTTACCCCAAAAAGCAAGTAAACAGTTTTGTAATGTAAAAAAATATCCGGATATACATTTTAAACAAAATTCTCTTTCGAAAAGGCTTGAATAAAAAAAATTACTAGTTAGTAAACACCCTTAGTTTGAGAGCTTGGGCCATTTTTTTTAAGTCCTGGGAAATTACCTTATAACACCTGGATAACAAGTTTGAATAAAATTCATCAAACCTTTCTATATTTGTGACCATGGACAGACAGACAGACAGACATGGAAACAGAGAATTTTAAAATGCACATTTTTGAGTTCAGCCACACATATAAGATACAAAGATTCATCATAATCTCGAAATCCAAACATGTTCACGATTACAATACTTTCTATTGATATGAGAAAGTAAAAATATCCTTAGTACACCCGGCAGGGATTTGAACCTCAAATGGCCATCACGGGCAACAATAATTGTAACTGTACTATTGGCAGCATAAAGACCTCCCAAGTCGTGGATGGCTGCGTTAACTGAGAGCTCGCAGTCCTAATTGATCGCTCATATGTAGATGACGTCTTCTTCACGTCCATCACAGACTCTGCCTTAAAATATGAGTGAAGAGAACAGGAAGATTCATGGATAGCTTATTGGTTATAGCATGGTTTACTAAGCCAAAGGTTCCAGGATCGATTCCCGTATCCAGCTGTCATTTTTCAATTCAAAGAATCTAAAATCTGATGAGATCGACACTTAGACCATGTAACTACCGGCATGGGCATCTCTAGGATTGAGAATCGTGAGAATGTGCACACATATTAATAGGAAAACACATAGAGTATGAAAATAAATATTTAACTTATCTCCTATGTGCCTAGCTATATATCCGGGATGTTAATTATAAAAATAGTTTCAAGTACAAGCCATTCCAGGCGCCCCTCACTCACAGTTGTTAAGACGAGAAGTAGGGAGCTTGTAGAAGATAATGCTGGCAGCATCCACCAGCCAACCTTCCAAGATTGGTCTATTTGAATAATAAAGGCAGAACGCCCGAGAGTGGCAACGCTGTTTACCCGTAACAAAGCCTCCAGTTGCCTCACAGGTTGTTACCGAGTGTAGCGCACATCACATGCTATTAAAGCCTATTAATTACCGACGAGTGTTGAAGTGCGTCTTGGGGAAGAGAAGAGGTGGGGTGGAGGTGTAGACAACTACCCGAGTAAAGGTGAGGAAGGGAGATTATTAGAGGGATGAGGGGTAGATGGGCAGGCCGATATTGCCCCCACTTGCCTTCAATACCACGCTCCTGGAGTATATACACTGTGCCCTATGTAAAAAAAAAAATCACTTTATATTTTTTAAACTTAAAATCAACTAAGGTGAGGCCCACCTCGGTGCAGACACAGATACGATGCTTGGTTCATCTAGTGTGATTTGATTTAGCATTGATGAAGAGGTCAGGGTTCATATTCCGGTTGTGTAGTAGGGCGGCTTTTACTTAATGGTTTATCACTCTCCCTCAACGAAAATACGGGTATATTTCCTCTAAATAAGAGTTACCAACTTTTTTAAAAAAATAGGGGTAGGTGACGGGTGCGAGTAAGGCCACACTTAACTTTATGATACCACTAATTTGTAATTCCCCCTATCATTATTCACTAACCTAGCTTAATTATAATACTTTCTTTATTATTAATGAGCCGAGTGTGTTCTCAAACGCCTTTGTTTCTGTTACTTATGTTTATGAATACCGGAAAAACCTTTAACAATTATAAATTAATCAAGGATTAGCATTAATAGAGGTGTGAATAGTGGCCATAATGACCAGCTAATGAAAAATACTGAGACTGGATACAAAGTTGGAAAATAAATAATCAGTAAATAATAAACATTTGTGTGGCGTATTTAAATTTTACGTTGAATCTTTGGTAAATGTGACGGTACATACTTTAAAAACTTCAGCTCAAATCTTTAAGGTGAGGGTTGACTAAGGCCCTTTTCACACGGTCCGGGTGTTTGCTATAAAACCTGCCTTAAACACAGAAGCTTCAATACATATCGATACAAACCAAATGCGCGTTTTAAAAAGTTCAAAATTTCTTGTATATTTCAGATGAAGAAAAAAATACAAAAATATTAATTTTTGAGGTACCAAACTTGTTGAAGGAGGATTTAAACGTTTTCTCTCTTTAAAAATCATTTGAGTGTAGTTTTTTTGTTTGATTGTACATTTTATACCTTATTGATTCTTATTAATTATTATATATTTTAATACTTTTTGGCCAAATACTTGATAAAACTAGATCATAATGTCGTGAGACTCATCCAATCCCTAATTTTTAATCAAGTGCACTTTGACCACCAACATTGATCGAAAATCACTAAAGCTTGGCATTTTAAAAATATGTCTTATGATTTATTAATTATAAAATTAATCCAAAATTTATAAAAACACACTTCTATTATTATTATTATTATTATTATTATTATTATTATTATCATCATCATCATCACCGCGTCTTACTACCCATTCGGGTTATATGCACTTACGCTAATGTGTAGTGGTAGGGTGATTGTGAGATGAAATGGATAACCTACAGCTTAACGTGGAATCCGAACCACGGTGGAGGCCTGGCATGCCCCACATTCACAAGATGTCTTGTCAGAGGTGAAGGAAGGGTTTGGTAATCAGATAAATCTGTGCCGGGACAGAGGATTGAACCCCGACCGCCAGCATAGAAGTCTGACACCTTACCCCTAGACCACCAGGTCACCTCCACTTCTAATATTACTTTATTATGGATTACTGTAAAAAGTAGCTTTACTTTATTGACTAAAACAACTAAAAATGTAAATAAAATTGCTATATATTGTTTCCGCCACTGTTGCAACATGAGCTTCTAGTTTTCAAATAACCAGTTTCCTATAAAAATCAAAATGTAGTTTGGTTTGCCAAGTCGAACGCTTGTGTTAGAATCTTAGCCGGGGCTGCCGAGATGTTTTTACTAAATGGTTTCCTATTGTTCCTTCATTAAAATGTGAGCACACTTCATCTAATGTATCCCTTACTCATCCCTAATCCATTAATGTAAATATACAGACAACCCGGACAGACGGAAGAAGTAGAGTACTGGAAATAATAATGAAGTTAATATATCCCCTCAACTTAATTAGCGGTAGATTACACTTGTATCTCCTGAAATAGTTGCCATTTATTAAAAAGTTTATAAAAGTAATCTTATTTTAATATTACGAAATTTTGAAATCAAGTTCTAAAGATATCTGCTAATGTGATGGTATGTATAAGAAAAGTTATGTTTTTATTAACACATAACTGTTGAAAAATAAGAAGAAACCAGCTATGTCGACAATTTGTATGAAAGAAGGAAAAGAAGAAAGAACAAAAGAGAGAATAATTAAGGGAGAAAGAAAATATAAACATTAAAAAGAAACTTAAATTAAGCTGACGCTATGAACATTACAGCACACACAAGTAATAACAGATTATTATTTCGTGGCTAAGTTAAGCGCAGTAGAGGGTGAAGGTGTGTGTGTGTGTGTTTGTGTGTGTGCGCGCGTGTGAAGTGAGTAGGGGTGGCTGGCAACATCTTGGATTAACGCCAACACGTTACATTTACTACGGTGAAAATGAGTTCCACCAACCCTTCACAAGGGTGGAATTGTACAAAGAAATAATGTATTTATGATATAACCGACGCGGTATAAAGTTACTTAATAAATGTGCACAATGTTCTTATAAACTCTGCACACTTTTAAAACAGTAAAAATACTATATGGAGAAAGAAAAGCTATACAGGTAAGTAGATCTATATATGAAAGGCAAAGCTTAGGGGATGTATGATTATAATTATAGACATGAGCAGTATCTAGATTATAATCGAATATATTGAAAAATGACAAGTGGGCACGGAAATCGAACCCAGGACCTTTGGATTAGCGCACCAATATTAAGGTAGTAAGAAGTAAACTAAAAATAATCTTAGGATTACTTCAACTAACGTGATTAAAAAGGGGTGAAAATAATTCTTAGCGCTATTTTCACCAAATGATGGATACAATGTTAAGTGTACATGCAACGACAATTCTAGGAAAAATTACGCTGTTCCAACCAACTGGCAAATATAGCCTGTATCGGTGGGCACTCAGACAATATGTCAGGCTCATATAATATGGTTTGTCTGTGACGAGGATGCCCAGGTTCAAATCCCGCACAGAGCTAAGAGGTTAGTTTATACTGAATGAATTGCCACTCTCCATCTAAGCAAATGTGAGCATATTTTCTCTAAATTCAACCTTTATCATAGCTGCTTCGATGGCGCATGGTCTAAAGTGTCATCTCATGTTAAACTAGACCACCATTGACAGGAAGATTGGGGTTCAAATCCCGGTCGGGTGTACAGAGAGCGATTTTTAATAAATGGTTTTATTCTATCATTCCAGGCAAATTCATGTACATCTCTTTTTAACTCAACCTTCGTCATCCCTAACTCATTAGCGCAATTAGTGCATATGCGTGTGATCTGAACAGTTAGTAAGACGCGTCGCTTACATTCTACATCCGCGCATGCGCATAACCATGACTCAACGTTGACTAAAGACGCTAGGTGAAGGGGAGAGGAAAAACCAAATGAAAACCACATGTGGACCTTGAAAATTGAAATAAGTATGTTCAACTGTGTTAAAATTGATTCGTGGTGTGTTTTAACTATAAGGAAAATGTTATTTTGACTATTATAAACAAGAGCTGCGTTATATTTTAGTGAACACATACAATTTTCAGAAATCAATAACATTTTCTTACTTTTTCCCTAACATTTTTTTCTATTTTTCAGGTCGTCGAAACACCTGAATACACTGGCGCAGCCAGGATTCGTTTGTAGGGAGGGGGTTGGGGTAGTTTCACTGACCAACTAAGCGGGATCCATTGGTTTTTCCCGTGGGAAAATTTGAAAATTTAAGTACTGCAAAATGCAAATGCATCAAAAGAAATACAATAATATCCAAAATAATTTAAAATTTATAAAAATTGTCATCATTCTATAATTATTATGACTATTAAGTTTTTATGAACACATTTTTATCCATGCATACTGCTAAAATATTCAAACATGCAAGTTTCAATAAATTGTATTTTGGAAATTTGATTTATGAAATTATTTTAAGAACTAAAATTTGAAAATTCAAATAAGCAACTTGCAGTAACTCTTAACTCACACAATTACTTTTGAACTAATTCACTTTAGTCTTATGTTAATTTTGTTTGTCTTCATAGAAAGTTGATAGAGAACCTCATCCTCCACATATGGAAATATAAAATCTGTCCAGAACTGGTCCATATCTGGACCAGATATGCCCAGATCTGGGGTAAATCTGGTATTTTCGCACATGGGTCCTTAACTGACACCTCTGGATGTATGTACATGAAGTTCATTAAGTCTGTCTTTATTTGTAGAGTTCCTCATGTATGATCTCAACAGCTTTAAGGACGAAAAGGAGGAAGGTGGGTATCAAGGTCCGGGTGGGGGNGGGGGGAGTCAACCCTGAAACAACCCCTCCCCCCCCTCCCCCCCTTGGCTGTGCCAATGCCTGTATATATATATCTGGGAAATGTGGAAGAACCAAACAAAGTAATATTACAGGTTTAGTCCAAAAAAAATGTCAAAAGAGTTCGGAACACGACCTGTGAAGCCCACCCTGTCGGCAATTTCAGCCAATACCGGGGGAAACATTTCACCTTCCCTTGCCCTTTCTTGTTCGGTAGTGACCCTTGTCATGATCGTAATCCACCTTCATTACTCAGTGCCATCAAGTTGGAATGGCGAACATTAAGAGCGCTCCAATAAGAGTGTCTTGGGTTGATGAGTCAACGGAGATTAACTTCTACACAACATCTGCTGTAATACGCCGTGTTGGTCACAAGGTCTTAGGCGTCAGGCTTACAAGAGACTAGATTACCACTGACAGAGGGGTCGAGGTTAAGGTGGGGATGTAGGGGACGTGAGAAAAGGTAGGTGTTTTTGCTGTTTTTATAACAAAACATTTTATTTGTGGCAAAATAATATATTTCTACAGTAGACATAAAGGGTTTAATTTTCTTCACATGGTGATATCAAGAGTTGTTAAATATCTGTCATGAGTATTGCGGAATTAGATGACAGACTCTTTTAACGAAAATAAAAAGTTGTCATTAGGTTCCAGGACATTTTCTACAGATATTCAACACCGGTTGTTGTTTTATCCCCATGGGAATAAAATTAAACTATATGTTTGTATTGAAGTAATATTTTATCTTAGTTTAAGCAAAACAAGTTTTGACATAAAAACTGCAGATAAACTGGACTTTTCTCGCGTAAGAAATAATTACGCTAATTGGTTAAGAATTGGGAAGGTTGGATATAGAGGAAGTGAAACCAGATTTGCGTGGAGGGAGAGTAGAAAACCATTTAGGGAAAACACCCCAGTTCACCCGAGCGAGATTCGAGCCTTGATTTCCCCGTACTCAGCAGTCTCAATCAACACGAAACTAGCGCGTTAGCTAATTACGCCACCGGGGTGGGTAATTACAGCCACCCTAATAATGTTTTATAAGACAAATAATTTTATTAAAGACACATGGAATATAGCAATAATATAGAGACGCGTTTAGTGGCCGAATAGTCTAAGGTGTCACTCTAGTGTTAGACTAGCCTACTGATGACGAGGAGGTCAGGGCTAGAATCCTAGTCGGGTCTATTGAGGGTAGTTTTCCCTAAATGGTTTTCCACTCTCACCGCGTCTTACTACTTGTTCATGTTATTCACATACATGATAATTACTCTTGTGAGGTAGGTATGAGGAAGGAAACATTTTAGAAATAGTCTACCTACATTGGCTTGGAGGTAGAGTGGTCAACTCAGTAAACCCAACTGGGATTCGAATCCCAATCTCTTCGTCATCAGCAGGCCAGTCTAACACGAGAATGATGCCTTAGATCATTCGGCCACTGAAACGTGTCTCTATATTATGGTTATATTCCATATGTCTTAAGATTGGTTGTCTTCTAAAGGACGGTAGGAATGGATGTAATTGCATCTGAGCACTCCCCCTCCCCCCTTTCTTTCTCTACATACTACTGATATCGCCACCCACACACACACCCTGGAAATGTGTCTAATGTATAGGCTAAATTTGAGACTATGCTTATGAAATTATTATTCAAAATGTACACCATTACAAACAATAAAAATGCTTCTAAAATTAACGATCATAAAAAGCGCCTAAATACTATCTTAGATACATTGTATGTCCCCCATCACCCAAAGTAAATTCTTGAAGGCCACACTGTGCTATAGCATGTATTTGTGAATATTTCTCATAAAGATGTTTGGCAATTTTTTTTAGGTCAGATTAACAACAAAATATTGTTTATATAGAGTTTATCAGAAATTACTGGGGATTAGGCCAGCAGAAAAAAAAAAGTTAGGTACAATTTCCAAAAATTGAGCATATCGATCGGTCAAAATTGACACCTGCAGAGCACTCTATTTGACGTATGAATAAATGAAACCAGATTCTGTCACTTTTTAAGCTCCCGTATAAATTTTTTTTTCATGAAAGTGTGACTGTAAAAAAACTAAGTGTTTCAAAGCCTGTAAACTCACACTAAGCTAAGGGCATTGTACTAGGTCGACCGCTAGTCGATCATTTTATGAGGATTAAGTTAAATCAAAATTGTTGAAAATATTGTTAATCCTTAATTTTAACTTTAATTGGGGGCAAGTACGGACAAAATCAAGTTGTTTTGTTGCATGTTCCACGCCTTACAACCCACCCAGCTAAGCCCGGATTTATGGGGGGGTGAGAGGGGCTAAAAAAAACTCCAGGGCCTCCACAAACTGTTGAAATAAATATTTTACATTTGTTTCTTTTGATTGAAATCATGGTACTATCTGAACTGGCCTAGTGGTGTAGTGGTTAGAGCCTTTGTATGCTGACCTAGAGCTCCCAGAAGGTCCACCAGGTGCTCAAACTGGGACCAGTACCAGGGGAAAATAGGGGGAGGACGTTTGGATTTGTCTAGAAAATATTTACAGTGACCTTAATCTGGATTTTTTTTAAAGTTAGGTTCTTCTATATGCTGTTTGAAGTGGTCTTTCCCCGACAAATTTTTCGAAAATTTGATGACTCTAGAAGTTATGTTTTAGAGTTGATACAAAGACACCTTTCAGCTTCATGTTTGAGAAAATAATAGTGGACTGAGATAAATCCAGTGGAGGGCAAGTTTATTCCAGGCAGGGAGGGGACAATTTATTTCCAGAAGGAAAATGCCCCCTCACTCTCTGTTTCTACACCAATTTTAGACTTTGATTTGTATGTTTTTTAAATCTTTGTTGTCACTTTTAAATAAGATAATGCACGAACATTAATATGTAACTGAACATTGAAATTTTACGCACATGATGATTTAAATTGAACTTTATTTACTGCCCGACTCTTTATGTGTGCCGAATTTATTTTCAATACAAAAATTATAGACTCCGTGAAATTTTCAAACACTTAGAAACGAAGAACAAGACTAGGCCAAACCCATACTATAAATTGTGACGAATGTCACTAAGTTCCTCCTCAGGGAGCTCCATCTGCACTGTTCCTTAGTATAAATGGGCATTTTATTGCTTCTCATTCATATTTTATTTGATATTTTTTTTAAATTTTCTTCATATTTTTTTAAAACGTGTGAAACTGGATCTCAATCTCGGGCCTAAGGAAGTCTCAGGCCCAGTAGTTCCCCCTTCCCCCTTAATGTCGTGCCTGAGTCTCAGGTTCGATTCCCGGTTGGTGCCGGGGAATTTTCCTAGAAAGGGGAATAATTCTCATGGTTACCAGGGTTTGGTTTATTAGTCTTAAGTTAGGTCAAGATCTTCATCGGCTCCACACCATCATATTCACTCATCAACCTCTCATCTCATCAGGACATGGAAAGAGCCTCCACGGAAAGGATGTACTAATAGTTCAGTTGGGTGTCCCCTGGGAAACGGTATATTAGTACGTCTAATCTTTCCACAAATTGAGACACGACTATGAACGATGTAGCCAGGACACGTAATGGTAATATCTTTAAAAAAATATATGGCTTTATGTATCCATTTTTATTTATTCCCGATAAAACATTACTTACTAATTGCAGGTACGTCAAACAAATATTTTAGACTGTGATTTTCGAAATATAAACAACATTCCTAGATCGCAGCGAGTCTAGTGGCTACATATGAAACTATAAATATAATGTAATGGTATGGCAATATTCCCTTTTTAAATAATATCTTTAGCATTGAGCTTTTAATCATATATTTTTTAAAGACAAAAATGATAGTATAAAACCATTAAATTGAAAAATAGTTGTGGAATGTTGGGTCCATGCATTTTTGTCGCAGCCCTGACTTATAATTTACATTAAAAGTTTACTAGCTTATCTTGCTTGGTTCTATTACGGTGACGTCTATCTATACTAATAATAATATTATAAAGAGGAATGATTTGATTTTTTGTATGTAATGGATAAACTCAAAAACTACTGGACCGATTTTAAAAATTCTTTCACCAATATAAAACTACATTATCAGCGAGTAGCATAGGCTATATTTTATTTTGAAAATTTAATTTATTCCTCATAAAAATGTCGATAGTATATTATATAGTCGTTGGAAAAAAAAGTTGTTGAAGGGAAAGTGGGGTTGGTGAAGGGGGCGGGGGTAAGGGTGAGGAAAGAGGATTGAGATGAAAATAGGAGGGAGGATAAAAAGAGGGAGGGGGCTATACAGTGATGGTAGGACTGTATTTAAAAAAAAAAAAATTAAAAAAAGTTTTGTTTTTATATTGACATGATGGAAGATTTGAAGCTTTGTTTTACAGGATTATTTACAATATTTTTTTACGGGAAATGGGGCTAGTACTCTATAAGATAATATCCTACTGAAGTGTAACTATTCAAGGTCCGACTACTACTTTTTAGGGAAACCATATTACGCAATACTTTAAACAATACACGGTTATTCCAATAAGTTTGATATGCTATGGTTCCATTAGTTTTTAAAGTTTGCTTAGTGTTTATTTTAAAACTTATCACTAAGCCAAGTAAATTAGCAGCATATGGGATAAAACCGCAGCCTTTCATCCTAAAAGTTTACCCTTACCAGCCACTGATAACTAGTGGACGAGCCAATATTCAAGGGTAGTTCCTGATCAAACTTTCTTCCCCCGCAACCAGCCCTCTAAAACTTTCCCCTTCCCCTCTTTCTGGCCGATTCTCCTCCGATAAAATGAAGTCGGAATGGCGAACATTAGGACGGGTAATAATACAAAGAAGTTATCACTAGGTTCGAAAGAGAGCGAGGGAGGTGAGGTGAGTTCCTTGCAAGCAACATCTGGGATTATTGCCAATTAATTCACAGGGAGGAACGGGGGGAGGGGGGACGAGTCTGAAGCAATTACAGCAGTTGTATTATAAGGTGGGTCGGTAGTCTCTGTCTTCTTATCCCACCGAGCAGAGAATTAGGGGTAGGTGTATCCGTGTATAGCCATCTCCAGCCGGGGGATAAATACGACATATTAGCCCTCCTTTATCCCTACTGGACTGTTTGTTTAGGGGTGAGAGAGTGAAGAAGAATAAGAAGAGGGCGAGGAGAATACAGGACAATACTAACATTGCACGTGGTTGTAGCCCGTGAAGGAACAGTTCCTCTACTCGCTTCAGTGGGCGAATGAGTTAAGACAGACTTTTTCAAACTGTGCTCCACGGTGGCCAAGGACTGTGCCATAGTTATCTCAGGCTCCGTGAGATTATTTTAGACTATTATCTATTTGTTTTTCACACTATACATTTATGCACAGTATAATTTTTCTATTAATACCCCTCCCCACCTATTTCTCAAGGTCCCATTTTGAATGATCAAGACCTTCATGGTTATTTTGGAGAGGTTCCTCTACAATGCTGCTAAATTAAAATCTTACACCACACTTGGGAGTAGTTGTTTCTATCAGTTTTGTAAATTTGAAACCCTCTCCCCCATTTCAATATCTTTGACTTTTAAATTTTATATCTTAAGACTTAAATGATTATCTATAAAGATACAATTTTTAGTGCATTTAGAAGAGTTATAACAATGACTGAGGAATAAAGAAAACTCAGTGCCTTACTTCAGAAAATAATCATATCATATGGTTAGAAATATTTCAAAAGTAAAAGATAAGTAAGTCATGAGTAAACTATCCTTAAAAAATAAAAAAAAAATAAAAAAGTAGACTATAAATAATTATTATTTGTCAAATCAAACACTCCCCAGATATTCAAGCTAACCAAAATTGTCCGTGTTAATTTAAAAAGATTTTGAATTTTCAAATATCACTCATCGGTCAACTAACCTTAAATTATGGGCAAGAGTTAAAATAAAATATCCCGAGGGCCTGGATTCACTAAAGGTTGCAAAATTGTCGGCGCAAGAATATAAATGGTGCAGCATTGCTAGTAACTTGTGCTCTGATGATCTGCCATTCTTCATCTAAGACGAATCTGCAGTAATACAAGGTAGGAAGGAGATTTTAGAAAATACAAACTCACTTATGGCCAACATTGATAACATCTTACTATGGCCAACATTGATAACATCTTACTATGGTCAAAATTGATAACATCTTACTATGGTCAAAATTGATAACATTTTACTATGGCCAACATTGATAACATTTTACTATGGCCAATATTGATAACATCTTACCATTTAATTAATTATTTCCCCACTTTAGTGGCCGAATTATCCAGGCCGTCAATCTCATGTTAAGGCTGGCCTGCTGATGACGGGGATATCGAAAATCGAATCCCGGTCGAGTTTACTTAGTGTGGTTTTTCCTATAATGGTTCACCACTCTCCTTACATGAAAATGCGGGTAGATTACTTCTAAAGGGTTTCCTTCCTCGTCCCTAGCTCATTAATGTAATTCTCATATATGCGTTTAACTTGAACAAGTAATAAAACATGCTGATTTTTTTAAAAGTTATATTTGGTGAGTATTGATATTATCTATTAGAGGTATACTGATTCAGTAAAACAGATTACCGATTGTTTAAAATAATTGTTCATGCTATGATTATTTACATCGATTAATTCCGATTATCGATTATTTAATAATAACTATTGAGAAATATGCTTTATAGAATGATTGCGGTTAATGTAATTAATACAAAAAGATTGTACGCATACAAAAATATATTTTATGCATGATTGGTGAAAGTTGGAACTAGACTTTTAATTTTATCAACGGTATGAACTTATATTTTAATATCTGGTTATGTAATATTTGCATAGCCCACAACCCAGATGAAGTGTGTTTATGTGTTCTTTTTTATATTATTTTGATCACTACTCATATCTAGAACATTTTTATATAAAATTTTACTTAAAAAAAATTAATCGACATAATAATCGCCGATTACGATTAATTGCCGATGCACCAATAATCGCCCGATAACGATTTATCGGTATCCACATAGGTAGACCCCTATTTCCTATCAATTATTAAAACTGCAGATATGATCTTGCGTATGGATATATTATTGTTTTTTTATGTTTTTTGTGTCATGAACTGTCCCGAACAAGATATCAGTTGTATATTAAATATTTAAAAGGAACCACACACAATTACCTATTATAAATATATATATATATATATATAAAGTATCGGGTCTTGCTCCATTATACATAATTATAATAACACAGCATAGGCCTAGACAATCGCAATAAACAGTATACCTAATCAGACAATGGCCGAGAATGTTAATGTCAGTGTCAGCTCATTTGTATGTGTGCGCGTCTTACTAACCATACGGCCCATCCAAATTCAACTAGACTAATTAATGGTTTAGAGATGAGGTAGGTAGAATTTATAGGGAATGTACCCACATTTACGTGGCGGTAGAATGGGGAAACGATTAGGTAAACAACATCTTGGAGGGTGACCTGGCGTTCTAGGGGTAAGGTGTCGGATTTCTGTGCTGGCGGCCGGGGTTCAATCCTCGGTCCCGGCACAAATTTATCTGATTACCAAACCCTTCCTTCACCTCTGACAAGACATCTTGTGAATGTGGGGAATGCCAGGCCTCCACCGTGGTTCGGATTCCACGTTAAACTGTAGGTCCTTCATTTCATCTCACAATCACCCTACCATTACACATTAGGTTAAGTGCGTACAACCCGAACGGGTGGTAAGACGCGGTGATAATAATAATAATAACATCTTGGATACAACTGGACAGGATTTAAGCCATCCAGCAAACAAGAATAAACGTACTTCAAGATTAGTTCACGTGTCCACCAACGCGGGCGTTTAAACTAATAATTAGTGAAGTATTTAATTTAAAATTCAACTTTATTGTTACTGCAAAATAGAAGGAAACAAAATATAATACTGGAGATTATTGTAAAGACTATTATTACAAACACGAACGATTACCTTAATTTATGTCATTAAAGTGCCCAGCTGAATTCTTAAATATATAATCATGTTACTTATAAAATTATATAGTCAATTAAATCCGATAGACAAATATCCTCATTATATTCCTGTATAATTATATAATATTAAGTTAATGATATATTTATTTATAGCCTGTTATTAAGTAATATTATTGTGTCCATTTATCTAAGATAACGAAATCTATAAAACGGATAACATAGCACGCAGCACATAAATAAATACAATATTAATGGTAATAATATTTTTATATGACTCTGCATGACAAATTAATATAAATAATTGCATAAATGTACACCATAGACAATTAAAGCGCTTTTTTTCCCATCTAGTGAATCAATCCAATATTAAAAAGAATAAACTCATTATATTTTTAACTCTCCTTATGTCTTCACCGGTGCGCGGTGACCTGGCGGTCTAGGGGTAAGGTTTCAGACTTCTGTGCTGGCAGCCGGGGTTCAATCCTCGGTCCCGGCAAAGATTTATCTGAATGCCAAACCCTTCCTTCACCTCTGACAATACATCTTGTTAATGTGGGGAATGCCAGGCCTCCACCGTGGTTCGGATTCCACGTTAAACTGACCATTTCATCTCACAATCACCCTACCATTACACATTAGCGTAAGTGCGTATAACCCGAACGGATAGTAAGACGCGGTGCTAATAATAAAAATAATAATTCACCGGTGTGGTGCGTGCGGTGCGTACTACCCGTTCGGAATGTATGCATATATATTAATAGCGCTAATGTGGTAGGGATGCGTAAGGTAGGATAGAGCAAATGCATCCCAATTATCGGGGAGAGAGTGGAAAACTCTTTAAGGATAAACCACTCTATGCGCCATCTCGGTCGAGATTTAAGCCCTAAACCTCTGTTACCTGCGAACAAGAACAACATGAGTATTGACACATAGACCATGTGCCCACCGGTGTGGTTTTAATGCTGTTAACTTCATCAATTGCTCGCCTCAGAGCCCAATTGGTTCGTGGGCTCTAACCCAGCCGGAGTCGACGGGTTTTTCTTGAAAAATAAAAATCCGTAGCACAACTTTCTTCAAAGGGGAGTAAAGCCGCTGCATCAGTACTTTGTTGATTGCACCATATAAAATAACCTTGGAAGTTATGTGAGAATAACGTTCTCGGGAAAATTGGTGGATCCTTTCGCTATCGCTCATAGAGATTCTCGTGAGCTAATATAAATAGGTCGGTTCAGTGCGCGTTAAATAACTCAAACCAAAATAATAAAACATAAATAAAAATGTCATCACTAAGCCCAATTAAAAAAAAAGAGCTAAGACAGACGAGCTTAAAAAAGTAATCACACCTAAGTAATCACTCACATAACCACCGTTCCCCCCCCTTCCCATCAATCAAAATTCAACAGTCAACATTTCAAATGTATAGATACCCATCTGCCTCCTTGCTTCATTGAAAAATAAAAAATTAAAAAGTTTTCAGAAATATAATCAAAGGAAGAGAGAATATAAAGGGAAAGAGAAAAAACTAACTAGGAAAGAGCTTGATAAAGATAACCCTAAAGACAGAATAAAAAGGATACCAGCTCCCCACGTGTATTTACATAGTAAAATAGCTAATCCTTTTTTTTAGTTTAGCTTCGGTTCTTTTTGGAGAACAGCAAATTAGGGAACGTTGCATTACCCACGCCCCTCCTAGCTAAGACTGTTGTTTTTCTTTCATCTTTTTTCCCCCTCTTACTCCCCCTCAGTTCTACCTGAACTAACTACGGGTAGTTTTCAACCTACATCCTGTGGCAATTTATGCTAAACATTTTTTAGCAAGTGTTCCGTAAGTACGGGGAG
This sequence comes from Timema monikensis, assembly GCA_902151445.1. NCBI lineage: Eukaryota > Metazoa > Arthropoda > Insecta > Phasmatodea > Timematidae > Timema > Timema monikensis. The sequence goes on from CABFVZ010001451.1 coordinate 62,713, forward strand.
TCTTTGCATGATATAAAGTGTTTGTTTTTTCAAAGGAAAGTGAAAATAAGAACAGTTAAAAAGTAGGCAAACTGCTGGTTTGTTTAAGCCGAAGAAGGGAACTAATTTTTGCGTAATTTAACGGTCAGTTATCAGACACATTTATTACTCTATTGAAGAAGAGGGGCGGTAGAATAGAATAGAAAAGCTAAGGGAGAGTTCTCTACCCCTTCCCTCTCACCATAAATTCCATCTTATAATTATTTATTTAAATCGCATGTGTGTTTAAGAGAGAATTTATAGCAGTAACATTACAAGTATTAAAGGTAATCAAACACAAGCAGTTTTATAAAAAATATTTAAATTATGTTCGCTAATTATACGCAAAATTAATTATTCTAACGGAATAGGAATGAGAATGGTATAATTTTGAGTAACTGCACCCAAATTTGCGTAAAGAAATAATAGGAAACCATATATAAAAAATGTTCGGTGCACCCAAACGGGATTCGAACTTTGACCTTCCAGCTACCGGAGTAAGGCGGTTGTTTAAAATACATGTTTGCCATGTTTTAACGTTATGCAGTTGTGAGCTTTTGATCCATATCTTTGTACATTTTTTATGAGGTTTAACCTTATTGAGCGCTTTCGATTTTATCCGACTCCCTACAGCAAGCCTACCTTGACGGGCTACACTATGTAACAGTTTATTAAATAGAGAACCCGCCTCGGTGGCGTAGTTGGCTAACGCGCTAGTCGTGTCGAGCTCGACTGCTGAGGACGGGGAGATCGAGGTTCGAATCTCGGTCGGGTGAACTGGGGGTGGTTTTACCTAAATGGTTTTTCACTCTCCCTCCACGTAATGCGGGTTTACTTCCTCTAATTCAACCTTCCCAATTCCAAATCCATTAGCGTAATTAGTACTTAAAGCGTATAACCCGAACGGGTAGTAAGACGCGGTGCTAATATTAATTAACTAAGCGATCGACTGAAAATTATTGCAAGATCGACTGGTCGATCACGATCGACGTGTTGCCGACCCTTGGCTTAGAGGAACCCACCTCAGTGTGTGCGAGTACTCAGGCTTCAGACTTGGCTAGTCACGGTTTCCGGCGAGGATATGTCGGGGTACAAACCCCTACCAGGTGTATTCAGGACTTTTTTTTTTCTAAATTATTTCCCACTTTTCTTCAACGCAAATAAAGAGTAAATTTCGTTTAAATTCTAGATCCTCGTCCCTAACCTATGATGTATCTATATAGTGAGATGCAATGCTCAGAAAGAGGACGTACCTGATAGTAAATTCAGCCGTTCTAGCGTGGAGTGAGACTGTAAAATACAATGTTATGAGCTACACACGGAAAACAATTGAAGTGAAACAGGGGAAAGGGCCAGGGGGGAGTAACACTACATACATTTTCCAGGACAACTTTTACAATAACTCAAACCACATAAAGATTACAGCAAATACCTTTTTTAATTATTTAAACATGAGAAATTTCTCGTTTAACCATACTTTTAAAAAGCATTAGAAAGATCTCATGATTGTCCAACAAATGTAAGCACTAACTCAACTCAATTTAAAATGGGGCCTTCCACCATTTCCCCTGTACCCTACAATTTTCATTGTATCCAACCAATTTTATAACTCCAATATCCCCGGCAATGGCAACCATATACAATGCGAGCTTTAGACCACTTATTCACTTTTTGGGGCTCTAATAACTGCCACTGTGTGACATATATTTTACGCGCTTACACGTTTACTTTAAATATTTTTCTACCCCATTTTTCGAGTTAAAAAAAATCAAACCAAACACACATTTCAAATTTTCCGCTTGATGCATTTTCTGTCTGTTTTTATAGCAAAAAAAGAGCTTTAACTTTTTTTTTCTAAAGTAATTTCTAACCTACGCCAATTAGATTTTAAAAACACATACCTAAAAAAAATCTTTCCGAGTAACTTTTGCCAGAAGTCGTTAATCTTGGTTTTCATTCCTCCAAGGTGACATCCCCTACCCTCCCAACCTTTCCCCTTCCGCTCAAGCAACATAGCTCGCTGGCAACTTGTAGCTATTACTGCGCCGCGGTAAACAAACGTACACTGCGTTGTACTGAAAATTTTACACTAGACACTGCGGTCAATCAGGAGGTGGTGGAAGCTACAGTCCATTTTTCATAGCAAGAATATTATCTGAAAAAAAAAACCATGTCTATCGTCACGTATTCATAAATAAGGTCATGTGATATGCAGCTATCAACACCTATGAAATAACCTCAATAATATTATAAAATATTATCAAAGTTGGCCACAAAAATATTTGTATTTTCTAAGAGGCTCTAATACTATGGAAATAGTGAGTTTCAAATTATTAAAGTTCACGGGTTATAAGAAGAACTTGTTATTTTATTCTTTTTGCGTAACATTGTTAAGATCAAGTTATTTAAGTATTAATATTTCATTGAAATAATATTAATATTAATATAATAATAATAATAATATTTCATAGTGAAATATTTATAATATTAATATTATTATAAATACCATAAATATTTCATTGTTTACAACTCATTATGAATGTCTGGACTCTAGCTATACGAAATTTCCCCATACATTATTTTATTTACCTTAACAATGGTACGCAAAAAGCATAGAATAGCAATTTTGACCCCTTATAACTCGTGAAGTGTAATATTTAGAATCATTGAATCACTTTATAGCTTATAATTATACACTTGTTAAAATTGTGCAATAAAATGTTGATGGTCGAATGACTCTAACCATGGTGGCTACAGACAGGGAAAACAGGGAAATGTCAGGGAATTTAACTATAAATAAGGAAAAGTCAGGAAATTAAAAAATATGTCTAAAATATCCCATTAATTTCACAATTAAACACTGAAACAAAAGTTAATAATACCAAAATAAAATAACATTTTAATTTTTTAAATAACTGATAAAACTGTTTATGTTTAGTAGATACAAACTTTTTTAATATGTGATCAATAATAAATAAAAAAAAATTCATCATCCACCACTAAAACTGGAAAAAAGTAGTCAGGGAAAATTGAAAAATGTTGCCTGGAAAATCTGGAAGAAAAGTCAGGGAATTTTGATAAATATGTTTTGTAGCCACCCTAAATGACCTAGGTACGAACACTTGATTGAATAAGCGAACTCAAAACATCCGGCCACATGAGAGAATAGAGCGTACTGCGTTCACAAAACTCGTTCTGGTAGCATTCCTCGTCCTTACCTCATTAGTGTAAATATGTGGATAGCCCCCGGACAGGTAATAAGACGTGGGTCAAGGTTTAGCTGAAGCTACTGACATAGTTGTCCACACAGATAGTGTACCCAACACTTAGCCGGAGCTGAATGTCAATCGTTTGCATCGAGGGAGGTTCTCGGTAGTGTTCGCCTTCTAACGGACTTCATGACCCCCCCATCACCCTACTACAAAGTAGTCATCCTTATATAAGCCGAGAGCATTGAGTTTCAGACGAGGGTTCGAATAAGAATGGTTTCAAGTTAATTGAAACGCGTGTGGTCCAAAACGCGAATAGCTCGGTAATAATAAGACAAGCTAGTTCAACTTATAGACCTGATAAATCATATCGAAAGATGCTAGGAGGGATATACACTTCTACATACTTAAGAGATAAGGCTCAGATTTTTAAAATTATTACTAAGCTAGAATTTTCCCACGGCTTCACTTGCATTAACCAATACATCAATTTGCAACAACCAAACATGCAATCGACTGTACAGACAAACCTTACTTACTCTCTGGAATTAGGAATCCGAAATTTCATTGGCGGACTTACAAAAGTACCCCCATATTACTATCTTGAGCTAGCTCTATCCAGTCCACCTCATTACACCCTATTTCTTTCAGGTCCATTCTAATGTTAACCTACCATCTACGTCTATGTTTTCCCAATGGTCTCTTCCCATTGGGTTTGCCAGTCAGTACCCTGAAAAAGGTATTAGATGCTTCCATTCGTGCTGCATGTCCTGCCCACCTTAATATATGAGACTTGATTAAACTAACAATGTCTTGTGATGATTACAGGGTATGCAAATCATCATTATGTAACCTCCTCCTCTCCCAGAAGCCTCGTCCCTTTTTGGAGCGAATATCTTCCTAAGGACCTTGTTTAAGAAAACCCTAAATTTATTTTAGTCATGTTTCACACCTAAAGAGAACTGGTAAAATTATTGATATGTATAGTTTTAGTTTTGAATTTCTTGAAAGCAGGCGAGATGTCAACAACTTACTAATCTTAGAGTTTATTATAATATGTATGGATACAATTTTGTAATAGGAACTAGCGATAAAATAAAGATATTGGAAGTACTTCAGCCATCTGTTTTCGATTCTTTATTTGTCATGCTTCGTGTCTGGACTGTTCGCATATTTACAACAATTAAGTAAAGATAATATCGGTATAATTGAGATAAAATGTGGCAGCATATCTGTAGAGGGAGAGTGGGAAACTATTTAGGAAAATACACCCGGCCCAAATTTCGAGCTGACTTCATCTCCTTCAAACAAGGCAAGAGGAAATTGAGGTCTTGTCGGATCTTAACTTTTATGATGGCTATTCTCATTTGCAACAACAATGTTTGGTCACATCATAAATTAAAATATATAAATAAATATATTAAGTATTAAATGACAGCTCTGTAATGGAGAAGAGAATCGGCAGAAATTATGATTGGTACTAATCCAACAATGATCCGATTATACTCCCAGTGACCACCCATGTCCATTTGTAAAGCTGGAACGCAACGCTGCGCTATCAATAGTCCTCTTTAGCTTTAACAACGCACACGTATGCACCAGCATTAAATACATTCACTTTAAGATTAGTTTTGTTTTTCAAGATCTCTCTTCCACGCTGAATGATCACGATGCCATTAATTTCGACAAAAAAAAAGTTTATTTTTATTATTAGCATGATGGTTTTTGAAGTGTTTCTATTTTCATATTTAATTTTCATGTGCTAGAATATGTCTAAGAAATTCAAAATTATAAAAAAATACTTAAAATTGTGATTTAATCAAACATTGTTAACAAAATGATGATATCCTTAACATTAAAAATAAAAGTAACATACTTTTAAGCCATACGGTTTTATGTCTAGAGCTCAAACGATATATTATCTTTCTTATGTGATGGGTGAAAACTACATAGCCTCCTTCAATAGATCTAAATATCAAGTGGTTTTATTAAAATATATTAGGATTATTTGAAGAACACGTTTTACACGTTTGGGTGGTTTTGCTGGAACCTGCGCCATAATTATAAAAATATTGTGGCTAAAGATGTCAAAATCGAAACCAAGTGTGTTATAATTTGTCATCAATCTTTCGATTGATTTGCTGTTGCATCAGCTCTCCATTTCTGTCTCTCTAGAGCCATGGCATATTTATAATTATTGTTCTTATCAACATGTTCCGTTACCTGATTCATGTATTATATATTTGAGCTCCATTTTTTTATCCTTCTCTATGTCTTTATATAATTAACTTAGTTACTCTCATACCTGAGTATGTGGATATGTCATCTTAAACCTTCGTTTTCGTAAGAATTTCCAAATCTGTTTCTGCTCCTTTGACCTTCTCAGTACATCTGCGTTAGATACTCTCTTTGTTGACGTTATTTTAACAACACATCTGTTGTACCACAATTATACCAATGATACATGATTCATTTCCACACAAGGCAACAACAATACATATGTCTGGATGAATCACTCCTTTCTTTCTAGATGTATGATCTTTGAGGTTAATATTATATGTTTCTATTAAAACCACCTTTTGGCTGTTTTATTCTACATATTATATCTTTATTTATTCTGTTTTCTTAATTCCTAAACTTTAGATCCCTAAATTTTGCGTATAGCTACATGAAATAAAATAGTTACCTTGAATTTATCAAAATATTACCTACATATGTCAGTGCAGATATATCTTATGACAAGCTTATGTGTTTTTTGGATCAAGAGAGGGGGTGGGTGACGGGGCAGTGTGTGGGTGGAATGTTTATGGGAGTATATTAGCATACCAAATATAAATATTATATCAACACACGACTTAAAAACTAACTAGCTTAAATGAAATTGTACACACCTAGTCCTAGAGCGTAGATAATATGTACTAGCCGCATAGCAAGACGAAACTATATCTCCCGTAATAGAACCTGAGTCCTTCTAAGTCGTGTTGAACTTATATTATGTGTTTGAATAATAAGTTCAGTGGTTGTCGCTAGTAAGACAAGCTAATTATTATCCTATCTATAGTTTTGGTATAAATTAAGTGGGAAATGTGTATTGAATATTGACGGATAAAAGTCCGGATAGTTTAGTTGGAAAAAAAGTGTCACGCCTTAGACAAAGTTCTAGGTTTAAAATTCCTATCACGATCAAACTTTTAATGTGCATTAAATTAAATAATTTCCAAGAATCCACAGATGTGTACTATTGGGTTTTTTTCTTGTAAAACATCCTGCTACCCATCTAGGTTATCCGATTTTAAGAACACAAATAAGGTAAGGATGAAGAAGGCAAATTTTTGAGAAAATATTCTCTCATTTGTTAGGAAGGATAGAGAGAAATCATTTAAGAAAAAACACATTTTCTGTACATCAGATCGGGATTTAAAACGCAATCGAAAAACTAGACTAGACAAGCTTGACGTTTAATCTGCGTATCCACCGTTGCAGGTTTTCTCTCCACAGCTCCTTTATGGTTAAAACATTTTGACGCCCTAGAGAGTACAAGGCAATTCCTTCACCACCATTAATCTTGTTTGACGTGAAGCTCATTTTGCCAGCCACTAGTTCGCGACACATTGGGTTCTTCCGCCCAACTGGACGGCAGCCAAATCGCGAGTCTCGTATTCTACTACGTGCAGTACTTCAGGGCATACATTTCTCTCTCCCTTTCTATGGAAAAACATTAGCGGCGAAAGTAAGAAAAAAAAACAAGAAAAAAAACACGAACGGTTGGCTCAAACTTTTTACATATTTTAAAGTAAGAACATATTCATAACAGATGACATAAGTCATATGACTTAGATATAATTTGTGTGTTTCTAGATTACATAAGATTGTCCAAAAATTTCTACAACTAAAACCAGTATTTGAATTGCTAATAACGCTCTTAAAGTGAGAGTGCAGGGAACGCAAGCTAAGGGCAATATTTTAAAAGTTTTTTTATAAAAAAAATTGGTCAAAATAAATTAAAATAATTCTCCATCAGAACCACAGTTTAATTTTCTTCGCATGGTGACCTCAACAGTTTTTGAGTATCTGTCATGAGTGTCCTAGAATTTATTGACTACCGTCTTTCTTCATTTAAAAATTCCTCTATTTGGCCAAAAACAATCTTTTGTCATAAAAACGTCAAAAACACAGCCCCTTGCTGACGTAAATAAACTCCCACCTTATAATCAAACTACTCCATTTGTTAAAAATAATTAATTTTTCGGAATGCAAAGCATGGGACTTTCTATAAATAAAATATGTGAGCACATATAATGAATAAAGCTATATTTTCTATACAACCAAATATACCATTTTACCCGCCACATTACGAAATTACCTGAACTACCCTCATAAGTGGTCAAACCATTACGCGCATCGGTGGTCACAGAGTCTAAGATGTCACACACACAATGAATTGAATTGACAGAGGTCAAAGTTCGCACTCTTGTCAGGAGTATCGAGTTTTCCTGCCCACCTCTAAAGGATTTTCCACGCTTCCTACACACCAATGCGGGTATATTTCCTTAATTTATACCTTCCTTACCCCTATTCTAATAGTGTAAATATGTATCCCGCACGGGTTGTAAGACGTGTTGGACAAGGAAATAAATTTAATAAATCCATATCACAAATCAACGTTCTATTCCTTCATTATATCTTCCCACCCCCCACAAAAATTGTGTGTAGTAATGATTTCAGTTATAAATAACTACATGTATGTTATTCAAACAAAATCTGGTAGTCTAATGAACATTATATATTTAGAGTAAATAATAATGAATTAAATTATTAAAATAAGTTTCACTACCAGGGTCAGATTTTGACCCAACATTAAACAAATATTTTTCTTCACAACGTTTTGACAGAATAATTTTTTCTTTACTAAATCAAATATTAAAATCTCTTTTAGAGATAATTTGTTGTTTACGTTACATGTGTGGAATATAATAATTAATCATTAATAAATTTATAATTAGCTATAACCTGTAATGATGATTCTGAAAAGGAGGAGACTTGCTTTATGTTACCATGTAAAACCTATCAATGTGGGTAGCAGTGCCCAAATAACGTTTGACGTGGTTAACTATTTTATAGCTAAAAATATGCCAGTCCGTATGTTAATGAGAGCAAACATAATTAATTAACCAAGTATGTAACTAATATGTATTGATTTTTTCATGATCAGAACAATAAAGTAAAATTTATTCAGTAAATCAAACCATTTGGGCATCGCTAAAAGACATAACCCCAACAGTCAAGAAATAATTTAAGGACTTAAGGCCTTTTCTAACTCCAGGTTTGGGCGTAGCTAGCCAACTAGTTTGCAGTCATGTGTGGAGGTATAGCATAACACGAGGGTTGAGCCAATAAGTTACTACCTTTCAATCTCGACGGAGTGTACAAATAAAAAATAAAAAACCTATCATAGAGTGGTGATTATTTAATTATTAGTATTAAATAAAAACAAACCAAATTTCCTACCTTTAATACAACGAAATAAACATAAGTAATTTAGAAAGTAAATATATCACCTAATACACACAACAATTATATAGTTATATTGAAAATTCCTTGAAAGCAGGCGAGATGTTAACAAAATTACTGACCAAGTAGTAGCATGCATTTGTCAACTTTACTTTTTTCCTAGTTTACTCTCTAATATCATTATTGCTAATTAAAATTATTTCTAAATATTTAAATTCATTAACTCTCTCAAACGATGTGTTGTTCACAGTAGTCTCTAAATTATCGTCTCCAATCCGTGCTTTCCTTTTGTTCTCAGTCTATTCACCACTCATTTCTAAACCTATTTCCTTACTAACTTCTAATAAAATGTCGCCATTTCTTGCAACAGCTTCCTTACTACTTCCCAACAAAGCTATATCATCTGCATTCACTAATAGCTGCATTGTACCGTTTAATGTAAACCCTTCCCTACATTATTCCATTACTCTAAGGTTAGATTAAAAAGTAATGGAGGAAAACGGATATTCTGGTTTCAATTCATAATGTATTTCGAAAGAATCTGATAGGTGGCATACGACTCGTACCCTGCCAAGTGTATTATTCAAACAAAATTCAATTAGTTTGACGAGTTTTTTGAGTATCAAACCCTTACCTAAAATTTCATATAATTTGTTTCTTTTAACGAAATGATAGGCCTTTAAAACACAATATATAATTGATGTACCGTCATGTTGTAGTCCTATTATTGTTCTAACAGTTGCCGAAGAGTAAATATCTAATGCGTTGTTGATCTATTTTCATCTAAATCCACACTGATGATCAACAATTATTTCCTCTGCATATGGAGTCAATCTCATAACATTTGTGTTGGATAAAATTTTAGAGCAAGTTGGTAGTTGTGAGGTACCTCTAGAGTAATTAAACTCTGTTTTATCTCCATTTTTGAAACTGGCTATTATAATATCTTCCTTCTATTCTATATCTCATGGTTCCTTATGGAACAATCAGTTCATGAATTTCTATTACCAACATTTAACCACCTCCTTTTGTTAGCTCTGCTGGAAATTTTTTAAATTACACTATAAAATTATAAATATAATTATTGTTGATCAAAATTTAAACATAGTAACCTATGTGAAATAACGTCAAAGTGGCAAACTTCTAAAAAAAATCTGCCCTTCATAGATTTATAACTAAGGGTGGTAAATTTTGTTTTAAAAGCGAGCAATCAGCATCCAATATCGCGATCCCAACCAATTATTCCCCTTTCTAGCCATTTTACTTCATACCCCCTCACTACCCCAACCCTTCATTTTCATTTGTCACGCACATAGTATCACCAAACACGAAAAGAAAAATATTAATTTATATTAATAAATTATACATAGTTCTATGTGTGAGTGTGTTAAGCTCACGTGAGAAATTATTTTTGACGTCAAGTCATAAATATTCAACACGTTTTACTGTCAATTATCTCTAACAGCTTTGGAACGTTACTTTTAGTTGTTTTTTGTCAGCTCAAATCAACAGTATTGATAGTTTTTAATAGGCAAATATATATATATATATATATATATATATATATATATANATATTTGAAGAATAAAAGTAGGAAACAAGATCACTAGCAAAAAAGGCTTGGCAAATATCTTTCATTTCGACTGTGTAGGTTGTATGTTTGTAACGCATTCATAATTAATATTGGGAAGTGAAAAAATACTCTTTATGGAGGTTTTATAGAATCTACTACAACAGAGTGTCACAAACTAGGGTCCGCGAAACCAATAGATTTTCAAAGTTTTTTAAATATATATTTCACATCATATAACAAGTATTCGCTATTCACCATTTACTTGAAAATCTGTTGTTTTTATTACTGTCCAACCAAACATAATTTTTTCCTTTTACTAATATTAAATTGTTTACTTAAAATACTAGACATGTGTGCGTGGGTTTTCAATTTAACCTGTTATGGTGGCCGTGGTAAATTATCACTAACTTTAGGGGGTCCACGATATGGAAAGAAAACCGTGGCCAAACGGTCTTCTAGTATGATGGGGTCTACTTCGATTCCAGTTGGTGTTAACCTATATGTTAGTTTTCTTCATGTCACCCGCCTCGGTGGCGTAGATGGCTAACGCGTTAATCGTGTTGAGCTCGACTGCTGAGGACGGGGAGATCGAGGTTCGAATCTAGGTCGGGTGAACTAGGGGTGGTTTTTCCTAAATGGTTTTCCACTCTCCCTCCATGCAAATGCGGGTTCACTTCCTCTAATTCAACCTTCCCAATTCCTAATCCATTAGAGTAATGAGTACTTAAAGCGTATAACCCGACCGGGTAGTAAGACGCGGTGCATAATAATAATAATAATAATAACATTAAATGTCTAGACACTAGATATCTAATTGAGAACTATACAAAACATTTTTAAAAACAACAAATCGAATGTGTTTTGGAACTCAATATGGATCTACTAACGTACACGCTGAAAAAAAAACATGATATAACAATTTGAATTTTCGATTCTATTTGGAAATACATTTCCTTTATTCAAAAAGATACTTCCAAAACTCAACTTTAGAAAAGTACTCTAAACATGTTATAAAATACTGCTACGCATCTTATTACCCATCTGGGCTAGCCACATGAATCGCACTTAGGGAGTAGGGATGAGGAAGATAGAATTTAGAGGAAGTGTACCGGAATTTGCGTGTAGGTACAGGTGGAAGATGTTTAGGATACAATACCTTAATACTCCCTGCCGAGATTCCAACCTATACCTTCCAAATACCGGCAAATCAGACTAGAAGAGAGTGATGACCTTGTACGTGTGCCCACAAGTGCGGAAAGAAGAAAGCTTAGTGTCTCCTATTGAAGAGTGCCGCGCTACTGCAGTGCCTAGACGTGTTGTTTGGAAGTGATTTGTTAATTTACATTATGGTTCACATATAAATGAGGGTGAGAAATGTTTACATGTCTATAAAAAAAACTCCATAGTGTGAGCCTGCATTTGAGCTATAGAGACCAAGCGGCCGCCACCGTTAGCGACGATAGTGCCAATATTTGCGGATGGAGGGTTTCATGTGGTAGCAGAGCACAACCAGCCCTTCGGCCGTTATTCTCAATTTTGCAAACAGGAGCTGCTATTTCTTAATTAAAGTAGCTCCCCATTTGTTCTCACGAGGATGAGTTTGACCTCGTTACAGACCATTTACAGGTACATTTTGGAAGCACCGGGGATCAAACCCGGCACCTTTAGATCTGTAGATATGTCTATAGAATTAATAACTTTACATCTCAAGTTTCATGATCAAAAATAAATAAATGAAACGGTGAAATAAAACAATTTCAATGACGTTCAGAGAAAAATGTAGCCGTTTTGAGACAAATTTAATAGTTTTAAACATAGATAGAGCCTTTCTAAAACAAACAAAGTCGTTTTTAGCGGCGTTACAAAAGAAAATACTTAGGTATTTAAGGATTGTTGGAATAGTTTTGAAGCTTCGGAATTACCATTCCCATGTGCAGTGTTGGATTTACAGGAGGGATCCTGAGGCTATATCCCAGAGTGACAAAATCAAAGGAGCGGCAAATTAGGCAAAAATAAACCTTTTGATATTCAAACAGTTAGCATTATCCATCATTTTGTTATTTTAAAAACAAAATTTGAATAAAAAAATGTTGAAACCAAAGCCAGCAGCTGAAGAGTGGATGAACAACGAAATCTTAGGTTTGAGTTTTTTTAGTGGCCATTATAGTCAGAGACAAGGGTATGGAGAGACTACATGCAAGGTTACAGCCCATTATCACTATCATTCATATACGGCCGCTATGTATGGTGTTTAGACTGTAGTTTACATAGGACGGGGGTCTGAAGGGAGAGGAGGGGGGCAATGACTGTGTAGCCCCTGATAGCAACAATATATATCCGTCACTGCCCATGTGTAGGATATTTCCCTTCAAATAGGCAGAGCCCCTTAGTGGAATTTATTCTGAAGCTCGAATGAGGAACCAAACGCATGCGTTTTTCTAATTCCACTGCTTGATAAAGCAAAGTTTGTTGGTATTTCTAGTTGAAATAGTTTCTTTAAAACCTCTTCAAAATAAAAACCAGGAAACGTGTCTAGATCTCAGTTCAGTTCAATCAGTTCTTGTTTGGCTTAGAAATCTCACTGTCTCCCGTCATTTAATGACCACAAAGTATAGAGCGGTGCTATATATATGTGTTGTTGCTATGGCAGCTTCTTATGTAAGCAGTAGATAAACAGCGCTCGGGGAGGAATGTACCGGAACTGTAAGCCTTAAATAGTGGCCTTTCACGCCATCAATGATATGATATCGGATTCAACTGACTTTGAAGTATTTTCCCGCGCTTAGTAGGGGGGGAGCGGATGGCGGGAGAAGGGAGTAAACAAGAACTTTAAATCTCAATGTGCACTGGAATGATATTGTACAGTTCAATTTTCATGGGAAGAACCTTATATCATCATTATCGTGAGAATCTTCATGCCCGTGGTCGGGTCTATTTGGAAGATAAGCCAAATTAACGCATCCTTTCTCCCCACCACCTCTCCTCCACGATGACGGAGCCTTCTCCTCTCTCCTACACACTTATCTGCACTCCCTTCAGCCACCTGTCCGTTGGTCTTTCTCTTGGCCTTTTGCCCCTCACTTCATTATCCAATATCTTCTTTTGTATCTTCTCCTCCTCCATTATCCTCACATGACGGTACCACCTTCTATATCCTGTCCTGAACTGGCTCCTTAACTATTCCTCACGCCCTCTCATGTCAATATGTGCCCCGTGACCGCTACGTAGTAGTCAAGGCTCGACAAGAATCCTGATAAGTGACAGTTAACGGGTCTCTCTCTATCTCTCTCTGGTGAAGCTATGATAGGCCTAGCAAGCCGGTAGTCGTTATACAACTTAATTTCAAAAGTGGAAGCACCTTATATAATATATAATGAATTGCGTGGATACCCCTGACAACGCCTTTCTATGCTTCAAACATATAGGAAAAATATATCTTCATTTTATTTATTTGGGCCCAGTTTTTTTAATTAATTTAAACAAATCAAATCTAGATTGTAAAATTACTGTTTCTAGATACGCATGTTCGTGAACAAAGCCTACTAATATTTAAATTTCATACCTCTGCGAGCGGTAGATATCACGCAATGCTAATTATGAACAAAAAAAACTCTTCATTTTATTAATAAGATAAAGGTTTTTTTAAAAGAAATAAGAGAGAAATAACAAAGTTTTGACAGTATTAAAATACATTTCAAAAATGTAGTAAAGGATCTGGTCGTCCCAATGTGCTAAAATCTAGCCTACCATACACCAACTAAATGATTCCTTTTTTTTCTCTTTTTTTATTGTGTCACTTTAACTTTTAACTGAAGAGAGTATAATATTATTTCAAACGTTATTCCGACAGACATAACAAAGTTATGTAAAACTGTACGGATACGACATATTGCGTGGATAAGGAAAGAAAGAAAGAAGTCATAAATTTTTATCGGTTTTTCTGGGCTAAAAAGGAGATCAAATAAAAAAAAAGAGCGCAGCCTAGTACACATTGGAAGTCGCGACGAACATTTTTACACGCAAATACCTCTTCGAGAATATAGGTCAGTATGGATGGCTAGGGGGGCAGGAGGAGGGGGCTTGGTATATAGAGAGATTGAAACAAAAACAAAGAAATTAAACTTGAAAATATCAGGTACTTACGTACCGCCAGGCGAGAAATACAATAGTTTAATATACAAGCCACACTTACCCGTAAGCGTGACAAGATAAGAAAGGAAATATCTAGTTTAAGAAACTATTTAAAGAAACTATTTTCAAACGGAGTGTTCAATTATTTTAAGAAGTTTTTTTTTCCGACATCGTAACTCAGTCGGTAGCATTAGTACGTCTGGTACATAAAAAAAAGCTGCACTTTTTGATTGGAATATGCCACTTTCTGTGGTCATAAATGAGGTCAAAAGAGACCTTTTCAGATAGGGAGCCACATTAAAATCCGTGCAGGACACCAAAATGGCGGCTATTTATGGACGCCATTTTGGAGTCCTAGAATTGGTTGTATCTCAAGCTCCTAATGGTTCGATTTTAATTTTTCTTTTTTTGTTTAAAAGCTCTTATTAAGTACATTTTTTTATCATATTTACTTTTATCTAAGCCTTAAGATTTCCTCATAATTAAAAAAAAGATTTTAGTGTTCGTCTAGTTTTTTATTTGTTTTTGTTTTATGTGTGTAATTTCTCTTACATTTGTTTTCATTCCAATATAAAATTATACTCCTATAAATCATTTAACATTCATTTTTGCAGATTAGACTGAATTTAATTATTCTCAAAATGACTTCAAGGCGCCTGCGGCTGGCAAATGTTGACTTTGAATCTACACTTGAGCTTCGTGTTATAGATTGGACCAAATGTTGCATTTGTCAAGAATCTATTGATGAAGGCTTGATTTGCCCAGCCTTACACACTGCAAAAGCACTTGTTGGTGCTGGCTACAAGACGCTTTCGGAAAATTTAACAAAATTTCAGAATCTTGGTGCATTGCCACATGGTTTGGATGTACAAAAGTTAAATGAGGGTGAAGGTATAGAAGAAACATTGAACAGTCCACAGACTTTATTAGAGCCAGATGAAAAAAAAAACTAAGGAAAATGCGTTGTTCCCCATCATTTATTAAAATGAAAGATGAAATATGTTTTATATGCAATCAAAAGGGCACTACTCGAAAACCTCTATATAAGATTGCTTCCCTACAAGACGATAAACTTAAGAGATGTGCCGATATTACCAATAACACAAACCTTAAAGCATTCCTAGAGGGTGTCGATTTGGTTGCTAAGGAAGCAAAGTAACACTCGAAGTGCTATACAAACCTGATCAATTGTCTGAGAGCATCAATTGGGGTAAAAGAAGAAGAGGTCAACTATCTGCGACAGTATGGTATTTGCTTCCGTTGCACGCTTCATAAGAGAGAAAAACAAGGCCTCTGAATATGATAATACTGAGATTGTATTCAAAATGGCTCATTAAAGACTATATATGCAAACAGCCTTGCAAATATTCTGGGAATGAAAAGTAAAGAACTTCCAAACACACATATCACCCGTTTACGCGAAAGAATTCTCGATCACTTCCCACAGTGCAAAGCTCAACTTTCAGGCAGAGATTACTTCCTTTATCATGATGGTGCTAATATTTTGAAATATATTCATTCTGAAAACCTTGATGATGATGCTGTTGCATGTGAAAGATTTACTAAGCAAATTAGAAAGATCATAACCCAGCACAAAGTTACGTTTGATGGTCATCTGAACGATGATCAACCAGCTGCAAGCGTTCCTCCGGCACTTCTCTCTTTAGTGTGTTCTTTACTTCATGGCTATGCTTCAGCAGAGCATGTGACTAAAGCAACTCAGCCCGCTTTGACTATCAGCCAATTAATAATTTTCAGCCACAGTGAAACATTCCAAAAGGCAACATTATTCGTCATATGAAAAGTCATGAACCACCAGTTCCATTATACGTGGGTCTATCTATAGTTGGAAGAACAAGAAATAATACAATAATTGAAAGCATGCATAAAAGAGGCCTCTCAATATCACCAAACAGAATTATGGAGATAAGAGCAAGTCTGGCTCACTTGGAGATTAAGAGAGCTCAAGAAGAAGGTGTCCTATGCCCCTCAAATTTGCTACATGGTCTCTTTGTGATTGGTGCGTACGATAACATTGATCATAACTACAGCAGTACAACTTCAGAATCATCTTTCCACGGAACAGCAATTTCTATCTTTCGAATTCCTGGCGAAGGAGAAGTTGGTGAGCCTCGTAATTTTGCCACAAGCATTTCGTGTGCCAATCAAAGTAACAGGAAAGTGCCATAGCTTCCAGACAGCTACAATGTTGTCAAGACTGTAACACTGCCTTCCAAGCAACCTCCTGTGCCAATAGCAAGCGAGATCACCTGTTCTCAGATGTCAACTTCTAAATTTGGATCCGAGTGGAAAATGGAACAGGAATGGCTAGACCATATTCTTAGCGACAGAAAAGATGGGCCCTTATATCTTTCCTGAGCAGCGTTCTATGCTTCAAAGGTAGGCTCTTCATCATTTAAATTAACACGTAACTCTCTTTTTCCTCTATTCAATGAAAGTTCTTCTTCGCCGTCAATGCTGAGGCACGGAATGGATCAAATAAGAAAAATTACAACGTTTTTAAATCCAAGACAAATTCCTGTAATATGTGTGGATCAACCTCTATTTGCCTTGACTAATTCCATCCAAATTTGTAGCCATGTTTGCAGAATTTCATATTGAGCAGTGCTTTCTGAAGGTGCTTGGCCAGATTATTGAGGGTAGTGGCTGAATTAGTTTGGCGGCAAATTCTGGAATCATGACAGAGGTGGGAGCAGAGGCGTGTCTTAAAGTTACTCATGTAACAAAAGCAAGGGCAATTCATCAAACTACTGCTGCTTTTTATACGGTCTGCTCAAAGATGCATTTACACTAGAAGACCCAAAAGAATAATTTGAAGAATGGATTGAAGAAAAACGTTCAAACTCTCCAACATTTCGATTCTGGTTTTTAGTGTTAAACTTGGAGATACTTGTCTTATCTTTTGTTCGGTCGATCAGGGATGGTAACTATGAACTGTTCACTCAAATATTGAAGAAACTAACACCTTGGTTTTTCCTGATGGATCATCTCCACTATGCTCGTTGGTTGCCAATCCACATAAAAGACTTACAAGAACTAAAAGACAGCACCCAGTGTACATGAGTACTTTAGCAACGGCCAGTTTGTTATCCACAAAACAAAAAATCCCTTTTCTGCACTCGCTGTGGATCAGGCTCATGAACAAAACCACGTTGTCATAGACATTTAAACTGCTAAGAAGAAGTTAATTTGCAGGAGCATTCCTATTATTCAAATATTTTTGTAAACATTATGTTACTATCTTATTGTAATAGCAAAGTAAACGAAATATTAAAAACCAAAGTCTAGTTTCATTTGACCAGTAATTTCTCAACAAGTAGTTTATTAAAACAGATTTTCTTGGTATCAATGGAAAGAAAAAATAATGCTCTTTCTTTTTTATATCACCTATAAAGGAGATATTATGGACAATAAAAAAGATAGTTAGCAATGAAATTTGTGAGAAAAGTGAAATCTTCATAAATTCTTAAATTGTGGAGAAACCTTAAAGCTTAATGATAAATATATGATAACCAATTAGTTTCTTCTTAGCAAGAGCTTTCAAACAAAAAAAAAACTTTAATCGGAATATTAGAAGCTGAGATACCATGGAATTAAGAACACTAAAATGGCGGCTATAAATGGCCGCCATTTTGGTGTCCTGCACGGATTTTCAAGTGGCTCCCTATCTGAAAATGTCTCTTTTCCCATTACATATGACTACAGAAAGTGGCATATTCCAATCAAAAAGTGCAGCTTTTTGCCTTTATTTGCTATGTACCAGACGTACTACATGTCTGCCTACTGAGATAAGGGAGCCAGGTTCTATTTCCATTATAGCTGAAAAAGTATCATTAAATAAATGTGGGTTTACTCCTTTCAAAATCATAAATTGACGACGATGGGGCTTGCTGATATATCTGTTCTAAATTTAAGTTAGTTTACAAGTAGTGTGCTGATATAATCAATAAGTTTAGAAAGTGCACGTTAAATACCCCAAATAAAATAAAATAAAAATGTTTGGGTTTGTAAACCCTTAAACCTCTCTTGAAAAGTGTTGCAGGTTCTATGCAAACAATGAAGAAATGTCAACGCGGAGGAGAAATAAATTGTTTCCAATGCAGTGAACTGGTACATATTCGGGATAAGTGTAGTTCGGAAAAAAAACAACTATTACGTACAGTGTGTCCGGAACCACACCCGGAACCACACCGGCAATAAGTTATGATTCAAAGCAGTACCGTGTTGTAGTAGGAATTGTGGAGCCGGACTCAGCCATGTTTGTGAAGGGAAAATTGTGGGATGAGCCTTGAGATTTACTGGTAGACAGTGAAGCGGTTGTTTACCTCATACATAAGCAAGTTTGACTTCTTACGCAGAAACAATTACGAAGTTTTACTTTCGAGAGGAATAATGCGTGTGGGTGAAGGTGAAGTAATACAAAATAAAACACTAGGTGAGCCACAGCCAGGGTTGTTCCAGGTGAATTTGAGAGAGATAGTCGTGATACCGAATATACATGAGGTGCTACTTCGAGTAGCAGTCAGTGCGGACGTGAGAATGGAGATATTGTAAACAAACAATCACCTTTACGAGAAGCATGGAGTTTTCGCAGCTCACATTTTAGAATATTCCGAGGACAAGGCTATTTTAGTGAGATTGCTAAACCCACACCCACAACTTGTAATTATACAGCGGGAAAAATATAATATTGATTATGCCAAGCGTGATGGCAGGTACGGTAGGTATTGAAGATAACACTACCCAGGGCGAGCAAGCATCTTGTTTATTTGATTTAGACTCAGTCAAGTTAATATACCTACAAAACGTTCCACCACAGAGGCCATGTTTAACTATTTTCCAAATGTGTTTTCTTGAGGTCTATATAGCCTTGGTCACACTAATCTAGTTTATCCCGTGATTGATACGGGTGAAAGTAGGCTACACAAATCCATCCCCCTCCCCTTTCCGCCCACCACCGAGATGTATATCATTTCACCATAGGAGGAAATGATAAGTTTTGGGAAAAAGAAGATTGAAAATAACGTCACTAAACCCTCAACTCGTGGATCTCACCGGTTGTCATGGCTGAGAAAAAATATGGCAGAGTAAGGTTAGGTTTAGATAATCAGCAACTTAATACTATTACTGAAAAGGACATATATCCTCTCCCTCGTATAAACGTTTAACTGGATTATTTGGGAGTTGGGAGGATATTTTCTACAATCGATAAGGTGAATGGTTACTGGCAACTTAAAGTCACCCCCACGGGAGCGTGAGAAGAATGTATTTACAACAGGAGATGGACTGTGGGCGTTCAGGGCGCTTCCCTCTGGAGTTTGTAATGGCCCAAGTCCGTACCAAAGATTGATGTATCTAGTTATATCTGATCTAGATTGGGATGCGGTATTGGTGTATCTGGATGACGTCATCGTGATTAGGAGGACCTTTGAGGATCACATCAGTAGGCTTTGTGAGGTGTTTAAGAGGTTATGAGAAGCTGACCTAAAGGTAAAACCATCGAAATGTAATCTATTTCAAACAACTTTGAAGTTTCTGGGACACGTTATTTGAAAGGAAGGTGCGGCCACTGATTCCGAAAAAACACTACGTGGTAGAATACCCTTTACCTGGTGATGCCACTGAGCTCAGATACATCGTGGCACCCCTGTATCAGCTGACACAAAAAGGAGAGAGGTTTAAATGGAGGGAACAGTGTGAGTATGCTTTTAAACAGCTGAAATAATGTCACGTCTGCTACAATTCTTGCCTCTCCAAGGATGGATATTGAGTTTATCTTGGATACACACGCCAATGGTACAGGCATTGGAGCTGTTTTAAGTCAAGTACAGGAGGGAGAATAACGCGTAGTATCCTACCTAAGTCGAGCGCTAACAAAGAATGAACGTCGCTATTGTGTAACCAGAAGAGGGATGTTGGCTTTGATGTATGCAACTCTTTCAAAGCTATGTATATTGCAAGAAGTTTGAAATAATGCACAGACCACAACTTCCTTCGCTGAATTAAGCAGTTTAAAGAACATGAAGGGCAAGTTTCCCGATGAATAGAGAACTTGGCTGAATTGGATTTCATTGCAGACCATCGTCCTTGAAAGAGTCACGGAAGTACTTATGGACATCCCCGTTTGCCATGTAAGCAATGTGGGTACGAGGAGCTGCCAGGCTCCAGAATATCTCTAGAGGACTCAAGTTGGGCACTTTAATGGTCAGACATGGACATCTGATTGCTAAAGGACACTGATGAATCTATAGGACACATTTCTAAACTAAAGCGGGATGGTAGTTAGAGGTTTACCATCCATGTACCATCCAGTAGAGGATAGAGCTACATGAGCTTGTGAGCACAGTGGAGAAGACTAGAAGTACGCCGGGGCCTTCTGAACCGTCGTTGGCTGTACGGAAATAAGCCGGACATACTTCAGCTTGTAGCACAATGATACCTATCGACCGGTATTTTAAGATCGTTGCATTATTCGATTAATGGAGGCCCCTGAGGTGTTAAGAAGATATCAAAGAAAATCCGAGATAGGTTTTATTAACCAAGGTTGAAAGATGATATAGATTTGTGGTGTAGGGAATGTCCTGAGTGCACCAAAAATCAGTCACTTACCACCAAGCTAAGATAACCCCTTGAAACCCACCCTGCAGGATTCCTGCTCAAGCGTGTAGTGGCAGATATTCCGCCACCCTTGCTAAAGGCAGTTCAAGGAAACAAATACATTATTGTTGTGACTGACCACTTCATCAAATGGACAGAGGCTTATGCTATGCCAGATATGGAAACGTCAACAGTAGCTAAGAGCTAAGCTTATCGTGAAAGAGTTCATGTGCAGGTTTGGTGTGCCAATAGAACTTCATACAAATCAAGGACGCCAGTTTCTCTCTCTACCATCAACAGTCACAGTTAGATGGTCGGGTGGAAAGATTCAATAGAACTCGCTGCAAAGTGCTTTCCCAGTAGGTCAACAAATCTAAGGATAGATTGGACACGGCCCTGTAGGATGTTCTACTTACATTCCAGTCCAATCCAGAAGATTCGACGAAGTTCACCCCTTATTATCGCAAGTTTAGTCGGGAGGTAAGGTTACTAATTGACGTGATGTATGGAGAGCCAGAGTCTTCATAAAGTGTCGTAAAATGTAGAGTATGCTCGGAAGTTAAGAATGAATTTAGAAACTGCACATCGTTTGACAAGAGAACATTTCGGTAAAACAAATCATGTGCAAAAGATATGTACAACCGGAAGTGTATGAGTGGTGCCTATAAAATTTGTAATCATGTGGGGGGGGGNGGGGGGGGAGGCTACCCCAGCCAGCAGTCTAAAAACGAACCTCACCAAACTGCACAGGGCATGGGATGGACAATATATTGTGAATATCATAATATCATATGTAGTCTACCAAATTCAACGTGAATCACCCAAGCGTAAACGGATGCTCGTACATTTCAACAGGTTCAAGCAGGGCCTAGGAGTTATAATGTCGATTTTGCTAAATAGGGTGAAAAAAAACTAATAGCCCGGAATTGATTGTGCTACCCAGGACATTACAGAGAGATGCTATACCGTGAGGCAAAGGAAGTCCACGGGGTACTACGTGAACGTATGTCTATAATTACTTTACTGTGTAATGCAATTAATTAACTCTCAATGTGATGTATCTTAGTGTCTTAGGAGATCCTCTTTAGTAAAAATGAGAGAGTTTAGTGTAACGAATAGCGTTAATGACCCATTTTGTGATTGTAGTGGGCTTACTAAGCACTGTAAATGGAATGTGGAAAAGGGGGTGGAGGGGGGGAGCTGGCATTCAAGTACAAAGGTTCGTAAGGTAGCATGAGTCGTCTTGTGAGCGCATTTTGGACTGATTGTGCTAGACTAAAGCTGTGGACACAAAAACCAAGTACTGTATCATGTGTAAATTGCTTGTATAATAGAAGTGTAATAGCTGTACCAATGTGTGTACCCTTAAGTGTAAATAGTAAACTACGCCACATATACATATACATATACATGGTGTTCGGAAACTCACAACCCAAATTGCTTATATAGCTTGCTTGAAATAAAAGTAATACAAAATCCCTATATACTTACATCCAGAAACATTTGCTAATACCATTAAATTGTGCCCCAAGTTTTGGCGCATAGCGCCAGGATAGCAAATCTGTCAAGCATGCGTGTACAACAAGTTGCATATGAGTTAGGTACGTGACATTGCACGTGTAATATTGGCAGGCACTTTCTGTGATGGAAGATAATTAATGATGGCCCTCAGAACGTATTCACATTTCTAGATGAGCTAGTGTGCTGTTTACTGTTAATTGTGGTATTTTCTACTGCCGTGCTCCAAGATATCGAGGTGTGCAGTGCAGAGCGCCTAACGCGTATGTAATTTGTTGTACAGGCATGCTTGAACAGCTTTGTTATCACAGAGCTGTACGCCGACACTTTGGACACAATTTAATAGCACAGGCATATCTTTACGGATGTAGATGTATAGTTATTTTGTATTACTTTTATTTCAAACAAGCTATATGTGCAGTTTGGGCTGTGAAATACTCAAACACCTAGTATTTGCAAAATTAGTTTATTTTCAACGACTTTTTAAGATAATTATTATTCTGAGTTTAAAGTATAGGATATAGGGAACTAGAACTCTAGCACAGTCATTTGTATTTATAGTCCCAAGAGTCATTTGAGATTTTTACAGAACTCTTAGCGTCAAATTTTTTCCGCTTCAATTTGGTGGCATTCTTAGAATATTTAGAGTACCAAAAAAGTTATGAAATTAACAAAGATCATCATATTGCGTAATGTGTATTTTACAGCACTTTTTACAGCCATTCAAAACAATTTTATTCAGTTAGGCGCTATTTATTGCAAGTGTTAAAATATTCTACACTTTCAGTTAACGCTAAGCCAATTACAAGGTAACATATTTACAAAATAATAAGAATAATAAGAGTATACACTGAAGGTGACTCAGAGACAGAAAACAGGTCCTCACAAGTGTTTAGAGGAGTCATCTTTCACCCCGTCTACAGGCGGAGGAACATAACACCCTCTCCCCTCTCATAGACCTCTCAGATAAATAATTCACAGCACCAATTATAATATTCATGTGGTATTAAAAGGGAATTTGTATCTGGCAGGTTGGCATAGGTGGAGATTACCCTCTGTCCCACCCTTCTCCCCTCACTACCCTTCCTGACTAGAAGGTCTGAGGGGGTCACTTACACTCCATACCTTCTGGCAACAACCCTTGACCAAGGGTCAAGCTTACCGCGAGGGGGGTCCACCCTTAACACAGCTGGACTTACCGACTAATTGGAGAGCTTGGAAGAAAAGCCGGGCAAGAGCGGCTTAGCTTATGTAAAGGGGAAATTAGAGAGAAATAGAGGAAATAGCCTATTTTTCCAAACTAAGGAGTCATACGACGGCAAGCGCTATTTTCCATATAAGGAGTCATACGAGAGAGATCCTTATTTTCCAAACTAAGGACACATACGGAGTTTAACCTTACTGGGCACAGGAACACTATACAAACAATATAAAGTCTGTTAGCGTAGGAATTGTTTTCTGAAAGGCCTTTTTCCCTAACATAAATCTATTATATAGTAAGGTATTGGTAGGAAAAAAGACCTTTAATAGAATAATTCCTACCGTGAATGGAGTATAAAATAGACACGTATAGTCCTAGTGGGTTAAAATATTTTCTAAACAATTAAGACTCTCCAAATAGATTCATATTTTACTCTCTGATAAATCCAACGCTTGAACTAGAGCCATATATTTTGTAATAATATACCCAACGCTCAAACTAGAGCAATATATTTTGTTTCAATACACCTGACGCTCTAACTAGAGCCATATATTTTTTTATAATATACCCAACGCTCAAACTAGAGTCATATATTTTGATTCAATATACCTGTCGCTCTAACTAAAGCTATATATTTTATTATTATATACCCAACGCTCAAACTAGAGCCATATATTTTGTTATAATATAACCAACGCTCAAACTAGAGCCATATATGTTGTAATAATATACCAACGCTCTAACTAGAGCCACATATTTTGTTATAATATAACCAACGCTCAAACTAGAGCCATATATTTTGTAATAATATACCCAACGCTCAAACTAGAGCCATATACTTTGTAATAATATACCCAACGCTCTAACTAAAGCCATATACTTTGTAATAATATACCCAACGCTCTAACTAAAGCCATATACTTTGTAATAATATACCCAACGCTCAAACTAGAGCCATATATTTTGTAATAATATACCCAAAACTCTAACTAGAGCCATATATTTTATCATAATATACCCAACGCTCAAACTAGAGCCATACACTTTGTAATAATATACCCAACGCTCAAACTAGAGCCATATACTTTGTAATATACCCAACGCTCTAACTAGAGCCATATACTTTGTAATAATATACCCAACGCTCAAACTAGAACCATATACTTTGTAATAATATACCCAACGCTCTAACTAGAGCCATATACTTTGTAATAATATACCCAACGCTCTAACTAGAGCCATATATTTTGTTATAATACCTAAAGTTTTCTCATATACGTACCTATATATACCTGAATTCTCCAAGGTGTGAGACAGCGAGCGAGCTATACCGACCGAGCGGTGGCCATAGTTATCGTTGAGAGTGCTAACATTTGTGGGTAGAAGGTGTCCTGTGGTCAGCACAACGAGCTCTACGCCCTTTAATCTCAGTTTCTTGAGTCGGAGCTAATACTTATTTATCAAAGTATATCTTCATTTGTCTTCACGACGCTGAGTTAGACCCTGTTCAGGACCCACTAATTCATAGATACATTTTGAAAGCACCGGGGATTGAACCCGGGACCTCTGAATTTGTAGCCACTACATTTGACGACTAGACCACAGAAGTAGCCTATAAACCTGAATGGGGATTATTTTAATATTTCTTAGACAATTTAGACCACTGCATGCACGTCTTCCTAACGATTTAAGCGTACGATTCACGTCAATGTCAAAAATCAATTACTTTGGAAATGGATTTGTTTATTTTCCCTTAGGAGTAAATTTCTGGTAAGAGTCTAACTATTTATTATCTTCCTCATTTTTACCCCATTATTGTAATTGAAACGCGTATAGCCTAGTCAAGTAGTAAGAAGTTGTGTTAAATCAAGGAGGTTGCCTATCTGTGACGTCACGACTGGTCAAGATAGGCTTTCCCATGTTAATACACTTGCGTTTTATTCAGCAAGTTTTAAGAGATATAGCGTTGAAACAAAAACAAAATATTCTTAAATCATTCTAAAAATAGTCATACACAGTCACAAAATTATTATTCCTAACTTGAAATAGTTTTTTTTGTATATCTATTTTTTATAAACCATCTACAACTTAGGCTATTCGGCCAGGTCATGAAAATGACCTGCAAGAGTCTTCCTACCTGGATGTATATTAAAAAAAGTCCATAGTAGCATTTTTACATCTAGAAGAGTAAAAAAAGAAAAAATAGTAATTTTAAAATCAAGTAAATATTTTCAGGAAGCGAATAATATAGTGAGTGTGTAAGCTCGTTTGAGGAAGAGGGTAAGTTTAATCTATATTAATAAAGTGGAGAGTTGGTGTGTCTGTCAAGGGCATTACACGATATCTAACTCACGCAGAAAAATTAAATTTAAATATTAGTAGCCCCTGTTCACAAACATGTGCACCTCAAAGCCGGAATTGATTTTTTTAAATTAATTAAAAAGTGGGGCAGAAGAAATAAAATGAAGAGATTTTTTTCTGTTTATTTGAAGGAAAAAAATAGGGCTTTCAGGGGTAACGCCAGGTACTTCCACGAGTCAGTAGATAAATAAAGAGTCCTCGCAGGGTGACTGTTCAATAACTTCTCACTCTTTCTAATTCATACATTGGAATCTAAGTGTGATCGCGCTTAGATTGCTTAGGTGCCTCAAGTTAAGATACAAACCCACTTTGCAAAATAGTTTCAAAATCACCAAGTAGACAACGTCGTTAGTAATACTTAAAAGAAGAAAAAAAAGGCTAGTGTAAATAAAAGCTAGAAAGTTTTCCTCGTGATTGTGAGTTGTGCCCCTTTTCCGCCCGGGTCTCCCATCTACCTAGCTTCACCCTCGAGCTTCTGAGTTCCTTGGAGCGGAAAATTTGTTGTGCGAGTGCATATTAATCAGGCCAGGATTACCGGCATTAGCCCGAGAAACAATCAACAAATTACATACATTACAAAAATTAATGCACAGCCAAGGAACAAAGCGTTAACGCGAAACAAAAATAAATACAAAAATAATTCTTGAAAGAAAACCAACTCTGCCATAGATACATTTAATATTTTAAGGATGATAGGTTGGAAAAGTAATTCCATAACTGATCTATTAAACTCTACGAGGAAAAATTGAGTAATTAACCGTTAGTTACTCAATTTTTTTCACGTCTAATTTACACAAACAACAATAACAAACATGCTGTCACTTGCTTTGGTGGCTGCATTCACTAATACGCTAATCTCGTGGTAGACTGGCTGCCGATGACGAGGATATTGGGGCTCGATCCCAGTCGGATGCTCAGAGGGTGGTTTCCCCTAAATGTTTTCCCACTCTACCTCCACGCAAATGCGGGTGGGCTTTCTATATATTCAATCTTTCTCATCTTTAACACATTAGAGTAGTTAGTGCATAGGCTCATAATCAAAACGGGTAGTAAGACGTGATGTTAAAATTAATGCTATCACATGTTTTTATTACTATCTGTGCAGGTTATACGCGTAAAATTGTATTATTATTATTATTGTTATTATTATTGTTATTGTTATTATTATTATCACCACGTCTTACTACCCGTTCGGGTTATACGCACTTACGCTAATATGTAATGGTAAGGTGATTGTGAGACGAAATTAAGGACCTACAGTTTAACGTGGAATCCGAACCACGGTGGAGGCCTGGCATTCCCCACATTCACAAGATGTCTTGTCAGAGGTATCAGATAAATCTGTGCCGGGGCCGAGGATTGAACCCCGGCCGCCAGCATAGAAGTCTGACACCTTACCCCTAGACCACCAGGTCACCTGTAAAATTGTACTTTCTCTAATGGGGTAAGGATGAGGAAGGAAGAATGTTAGAGATAATTTACCCAAATTTGCGTAGAAGGAGTTAGGAAACCATTTGTGAGAAGCCATCCTCAGTACATCCGACCGTAATTCTTACCCCGATTTCCCTATTATAGGCAGCCAGTCTAACACGAGGGACACCTCAGACCAGGGTAGTCCAACGTTTTTAACCCCAAGGACCAAATCTGATAATCAGTTTTCATCGCGGGTCGAAGATATGTTTAGTAATCCCATCAACTTAATATAGGCCTACAAACAACACTTAATAAATAATTATTTTCAATATTTATTAAGGCCTATCAATTGTATTTTTGATTGGTAGAATTTTTCAAATTTTACTGCCAAAAAATGAGTATTAATCTCACAAAAATAAATTTAATTTAATTTTAGCATCGCATCTTACTACCCGTTTGGGTTGTATGCTGAAATACTAATTACTCTAATGGGCTGGGAATTGGTAAGGTTGAATTTTAGAGGAAGTGAACCCGCATAAGCGTGGGGGGAGAGTAGAAAACCATTTTTAAAAACCACCCCAATTTACCCGACCAAGATTCGAACAATGATCTTCCCGTCCTCAGCAATCTAGCTCACACGAAACTAGCGCATTAGCTAACTATACCAAGGCGAGTATCCCAAAAATGAATTATGATATATCACGTGCATGCACTTTCACAAAACAACTTAGGGCTGGTCTTTGGACTCCTGAATAGATATTAATCTGGCAGATAAATATTTCTATCTGGTCGACAAGTTAAAAGTGCGTCTTATGATTGCCAGATAGCATTTATCTACCAAATAAAATGTATTTATCCATACCATTTTTATCGGGAGGTTTAAGTACCTAATAACTTTTATCTGAAAGTTAAAATGGTTGTTGCCATAGTGATGCGTTGTTTTTAATGAGTTTTCACCTATCAGAATCAGTTTTTAGGTTAAAATCTTGGTTCGCGTGTTTAGTAAGCACAGGCCCGGGCTCTAACCAAATAAAGTTTAAAAAACCAACTCACATTTTTATATAAACTGGCAAGCTATGTGTAGAGCTATATTTATATAAGAACAAATTATCAAAACGTGAGTACAATAGATTAAATTTTGTAAACGTTGTACCCAATTATTGACCATATTTTGACAGACACCGAAAATTAGTATTTGCAAGACATCATAGCTTTTGCGCCCAAGTGACGCCATCTATTTAATCGCACTTGTTTAACCGCCATTATTTAACAAATGTTGAGCGTTGTAGGTGTCGCCACTAGCCAGGTAGTAGTGGTAAGAGCAGGGCTTATACGCATGCGCGCACCAGTAAAAACAGTAGCAACCTTGTGTTTTCTGCATAAAAATATATTTATCCTTCAGATAGCTATCCGGCAGATAAATTCAGTTCATAATACGCGTAAAATATTAAAGTGTCTGATAAACTTTATCTGGTCGCTAACTTTAACCTCCCGATAGCAATATTTATATACTAGTCATAAGACCGGCCATTATAAATATCTTTATTAATAAAATGAATGCATGGTAAAATACAATCACAACCTTTTTAAATGAATATTTTAATTTGAATCATTAGCTGTTTCAAATCTGTTACTAAGGGTCTTTCTTTAATTTTTCTCGGTGACCTGGTGGTCTAGGGGTAAGGTGTCAGACTTCTGTGCTGGCGGCCGGGGTTCATTCCTCGATCCCGGCACAGATTTATCTGATTTACAAACCCTTCCTTCACCTCTGACAAGAGATCTTGTGAATGTGGGGAATGCCAGGCCTCCACCGTGGTTCGGATTCCACGTTAAACTGTAGGTCCTTCATTTCATCTCACAATCACCCTACCATTACACATTAGCGTAAGTGCGTATAACCCGAACGGGTAGTAAGACGCGGTGCTAATAATAATAATAATAATAATNTGATAATAATAATAATAATAATAATTTAATTTTTCTCCAGGACAGTGAGGGTGACATTTTTACATTTTCATTTAACGCAGGCCGAATATGGTCCACGAGCCACCAGTTGTACCACACTATCTTAGACCATTCGACTGTTGTTTTTTTTTTGCACCGGATCTTACTATCCGTCCAGGTTATACGCTTATATACTAACTATGGTAATGGTTTTAGGGACTATGAAAGTTATATCATTAGGAAGTGTGCCCTCATTTGCGTGGGAGAAGAGTGGAAAACTATTTTCTAAAAACTACCCTTAGTAAACCCCTACCAAGATGCGATAGACAATACGGCCACCGAAGTGCGTTATGTTTCGTCTCATATTAAATGAAACACGCGCCAAAGTATTCATTAGAAAGGGTACAGATAAAATTAGAGATGCGTTGTCACACCAGACAAGATTTGTGAGACTTATCTCCCTATTAATTTTAATTGGTTTGAAAGCCACAATGGTGATAATATAGGCTAAGGCATCAAGCTCACCTAGTTGGTTTTTGGACGGGGAGCACGAGATTGGACTTCGAATCCCAACATGGTGAATCAATGAGAGTTTTCTTAAATGGTTTTCATCTCTCCATTCACGCAAATACTAGTAAATATCCTGTAAACGCTAACTTTCCCATTCCTAGCCCATTAGTGTAATCGAACGTGGATAATTCGGGCAAGTAGTAAGACGTAATGTCTGCAAAAATAAAGTTTGATTAAGTCTAATGGAGGCACAGAAAGTTTATATAATTATTCAAGTTTAGTTCTTAAAATATGAAATGTTACCTTTTTTTTAAATAAATATTTTAGATGTTAATTGTATTATTTTGATACTCCCTCCATTGCCCAAAGATAAAAGTAATAGGATAAAAACAAAACAAAATCTGCAGTAAGAACTATGTATAAATTATGAATTGGCACAATCTAATTTGGCAACTTTTTAAAAATCTAATGAACAGCTTATTAAAATGTTAAAACTTTTACTTTTGAATGGCGGCAACAATTCCCAAAGAAAAGATTTATTTTAAAAATGTGCATTCATCAAATGTGAGTAGCATGTAGACTACAACAAAAAGGTAAACAAGATGTTTCTAATAGGTCATTAATATGCACATACACAAAATTGGTTCTGGCTTACAAGAAATGTTTTCACATCGTGAATAACTTAGTTTTTGTCCCTACTTTCTACTATGGTCAGTTTGATAGAAGCGATCTGCTTCAGGCATTGACCAAACATCTTTGAAATGCTCGCGTTCGTAATCTGGTAGTACAAAAATTAGAGAGTATTAGTTCACTAAACATATTTCTCAACATCTTCTAAGTTCAGGATAGATCAGGGTTTCCACTATTTTATTTATACACATTTAGTGTGTTTTCCAGGTTTTGTAGAAAGAATTCTCTGTTTTCAAGGTACGTTAAAAATTACAAAAGTTACATGGACTAATGAAATTATATTTTTATAAGATTTATTATTACGAAGTCAAGCCATTGGAGGGTAGAGTAAGGTTATTTGACTTTTATAGATACACTTATGTAGTTTTATGTAGTTTAAGTGTTCCAAATTGAAAAAGTGTGTGTGTGTGTGTGTGTGTGTGTGTATGTGTACGG
Organism: Timema monikensis; assembly: GCA_902151445.1. Taxonomy (NCBI): domain Eukaryota; kingdom Metazoa; phylum Arthropoda; class Insecta; order Phasmatodea; family Timematidae; genus Timema; species Timema monikensis. The sequence continues at coordinate 93,845 of CABFVZ010001451.1, forward strand.
GGCGGAAATTTGTTTTGAGGTGGTGGCGATAAGACATAATATATTCGAATTTGTGCTTATTTTTTCAGTTCACCTTCTCCTTTATGCGAAGGTCACAGTTTAAAGCTTGCGGTTCGACATTCAAAATTCACGATTAATATTTCAGACAATTTTTTGTGGAAATCCTCGTGTTTTTCCAGTTTTCTTCCAAACTAAAATACAATTTTAAGTTTTCCTTGTTCCCCAGAACCTTTGTATGCATTTAATTGAATTAAGTGAATACGAATGGGTACACAGAATGAAGTGGAAATTTAGCTGTATTTGCGTAGAAGGAGAGTGGGAAACATTTTATTTTTATTTAGGTAACTCTTTCCGTACACCAGTCTGGTATTCAAGCCCCAGATTGCCTGTCACTAGCAAACCAGACTTGATATTCAATCCACGTGCCCACCGATGCGAGAATACTCTAGAAAAAATACATCCAACTTTCATAGGACTGATAAAATATTTGGCTTCAGTAAACACGTAAATGGAGTAACCAAACACATTTCCGAAACACAAGTCGAAATTATCCCCGCACTGATTAAATTGACCTAAATTCCTTCCAATCACTGTGGCCTGCCGTTAAAACTCTTCCGATCGACTAATTGAGCCCCCCCTCCCCGTTTTCACCCAGACAAAAGGTTTGGTAACAAGGGTCGATAGAGTGGGCCCGAAGTATCCCAACAAGTGGGGTATACCGCCGACATTGGACTAATGCACCTCCGTTATGGGTAACTCTTTAACTTAATTAAGCCACTTAAGGGAGTCGGGCCAAGATCTTAATAGTCCATTCCGTCGGAGAAGTGCGACTTCTTAGAGCACCCCAACCCTCTTCCCCTTCCACCCTACTTCTGTGTTTGGGTTGAAATCCCCTCTCTTCACCCCCACTCTCTCTCGCTCTTTACGGGCTCGTCTCTGAGGAGAAATTTACTTGCGCACTTTATTCTGTTATAGCAAGTCCATTCACGTGTTACGCGATGCTAGGAAAAAAAAATGGTGAGATTGTACCGTTGTGTTGAGTTACTGTATAAAGTTATTACAAAAAAAAACTATTAAGGGCGTTATTACGTTCTATATTCAATTTAATTTCTTTTGGGTTGGATCTTGCCCTTATTCAATCTTACACGGTACTCGGTTTGACGTTAAATGGAGCGCCATTTAAAAGTAGTACAACCCATTTCAACATTATATGATATTAACCTAAGGTTTTACTGTTTAATATTTTCTATATTTTAGACCATTATAAGTTCTGTGATTCCCTATAATCAAATGCTCGGGATTATCTAGGCCGTAGAGTCTACTCCAAACATAAGTGAACTTGGTTTGATTCCAGGTGGAATATAACATACTAGATAGCTGTTGCCCGCGGCTTTGCTCGCGTGGAAGTTGATTATATACAAATACGAAAATATACATATGTATTTACAGATTAATTTAAAATATTACGTTACGTTGATGACCATAACTTGACCCCAGATCAAAAATAATGCAAGTCCGATACAAACTTTCACCCCCTTTTTCATCCCTTATTAAATAAAATTTCCAAAATTCCTGAAACACGTATTTATTTGTTTTACGTCAATAACCGAAATACAAAATTTTGTTTATGTAACTTTCAAAATGACGGACTTTCATACATATTATCATACCTATTATCATCCCCTATTTTGACCCCTTTGGGGTGGAATTTTCTAAAATCCTTTCTTAGTGGGTGCCTACATAACAAAATGAATATACAGTCCGAATTTCATGCTTGTAGCCTTGATAGTTTGCGCTCGGCGATGATGAATCAGTCAGTCAGTCAGTCAGGACATGTTATTTTATAAGTATAGATATCTTATTCTTTTAACCTACACTTTCCAATTAGAAGTGAATTAATTGAGTCTTCTTTAACATCATTCTCAGCAATGCTGCGATAATAAATGAAAATAAAGGCACGATAGTAAAAAAATATATATAGTGGCGTGAGAACAGGGGGTTACACGGGTACAATGTACGTAGCATAATTTTGAGTGATGGACACAACGCCAGTCATAGACAATTTTGTGGCATTATGCAAACAGTAGAATGTGACCCCCATGGAAAAGGTAAACTGCAGTCGAATCGCAAAAAAAAGTTAGACAATATTAATCAGATTAAACAAAAACATAATAGGGCTGCTAACATCCGAACATGGGAAGTCAAGTTATATATTTTTATTATTTTTTTTATTATTATTATTATTATTATTATTATTATTATTATTATTATTATTATTATTATTATTATTATTAGCACCGCGTCTTACTACCCGTTCGGGTTATACGCACTTACGCTAATGTGTAATGGTAGGGTGATTGTGAGATGAAATGAAGGACCTACAGTTTAACGTGGNGAAATTTAGGACCTACAGTTCAACGTGGAATCCGAACCACGGTGGAGGCCTGGCATTCCCCACATTCACAAGATGTCTTGTCAGAGGTGAAGGAAGGGTTTGGTAATCAGATAAATCTGTGCCGGTACCGAGGACTGAACCCCAGACTTCCAACACAAAAGTCTGACACCTTACTCCTAGACCACCAGGTCACCCGTTATATATTTTAAAAGAGGTTTAGATTGACGTATTATATTAAAAATTGAATAACTTACTCAGAGAGAATGCATATGCTATAGTACCATAGTAAATTGATTTAAAAGAAAAATTGTTTTCGTATGAATATTAATATATCTTACATAAATGACAGTTGCAGATATCATGATTTGGCGTGAAACTAGATCTTATAGCTTATCTATCTTTCTATGAAAAGTGGACTGTAGATATGATATGACGCAAGCTCTTCTTCACACTAGTATAGCACCAACCGAAGTCAAGAGGTAATAAACCAATCCCTTCACGAGAGAATCAATCCTACTTTTTATTATTTCCATCCGATAGGGATGAGTAAGATAGAACTGAATAAAAGGTATCCGCATTTACATGAAAGAAGAGTGGAATACAAATTTGGGTAAAATTAACACCTTCAGTACATCCAGTTGGGATACGAACCACTATCTCCCTGTCACCCGTAAAACAAACTAGACAAGATTTGCATTCAGTCCGAGTGCCCACCGATGTAGGTAATGGGCTATAGGTAGTCAGATTATCAAAACTGGATTTCCAGTAGAGAAGAGGTAGAGGTTCATATCTCAGCAGATAAAATTGAAGTTTTATTTTTCGCATAGCTTTGTTTTTCACATCACCTCTCTGAGCTAATGCTAGCATGCTTCACTAAACAATCTTCCCCATCTTGCCTGAGAATGGCTGCTAGTGATTATTTAAAGGGCCAAATTATGGTTGTATACATTTTTTAAAATAACGACCAAACTATAAAAGAGAAGCAGGCTTTTCTTTTCCTAAAATTCTCTTTCTCATCTTATAGATATGAACGTAAAGGACATATTTTAAGAAGTCCGGTCATTAATATTGGTAGTTTAAAAGTTTGCATAGAAAAGAAGAAAATATCTTTAAAAACTTATTTATGTCTTGCTATGCCGGGATTTTAATGTTTATAAATATGGTCATATTAAATACTCTAGTCGTGCACATTCTAATAATTCCTTCCAGAGGAACACGAATGATGCAATACACTCACCCTGCCCATCGTCTGCCCTCTGGCCCGGCCGTGTCTTGGAGACCCTGAGCTGCCCCCGTGCTTTTCCTTGCGGTGGCCGGACTTCAATCCTCGCAGGAACCGTGAGAAGGTGGTCTTCTTCTTGGACTGGTGCTGACAGCTTTGTTCTGCGACAAACACAATCTTAAGACGTCAGATCAAATATAGTACACACTACAGTCTACACTAACTAGAGGAATTTATGGACCAGTGTTAAATTGACAATTCTTGTTTATAATTTATTAAATAAAAAAGTATTTATGTCCAAGACTTTACTTTGCGAATGTACTAGGCGTTAATTATCTGGTCTATGATACAACATCAGATATTGTATTATTGGGGTTTAAATGTTAAACGAGCACTGAAATAATTATACGACTAAATCCTATGTTCCTTTATAGCTTAGCAAAACAACGGTATTTCAAAACTTAGCATAGCACTTGACCATCGCACCTGAATAATAAGAACGCGGGAGAAAGATGAGTTACCAAAATACTTTCATATATTCATACGTCAAAACATGCTGTAAATATTGGGTTAATCGTATCAATATATAATAAATTATACTTATAATATAAGGTACTTAGTAAAATATTATCAATGTTGAACAGAAAAAAAGGTATTTGTATTTTCTAAAATGTTTTTCCTACCGCGTTCTTACTGAACGTAGAAAACGAAACATAGCAACGATCGCAAAACTCCATGGCTACCACCACAGCAAATATATCAACGACAGTGCTATAAACTTTGCATATATACAAAAAAAGTGGAGAAAAAGAGAAAGACCAAACATAACGCAAAACATGTTGTAGTAGTCATCACAAAACGTGTAAGGTGTGTTTTTCTTGAAAAAAAAACCATGTAGGAGGGCCAGCCCGACCCATCACCTTGAAGAATATTTAAGTTACCCCATCTCACTCACCCCTTATTATTATTCTGTGGCAAGCAGGTTTCTAGTCTTCCAGGGGTAGCGGAAGGTATGCCAAGACCCCCTACCCCTCGGACCCCGTGGTTCACAAATGCCGCAAAACATAAACATACACACACACACACACACACGGGCATGCGTCATGTAAAGTCCTCGGAAAGGAGAGAGAGGTTGGGTTGGGTATAGGGAAGGGGGAGGGGGTAGCTCTTAGCCCCCTCAGAACCTCGAGACGCTCGACTTCTCCCTCTCTCTCTTTCACCTGTTTCTTACCTGCATACATTATTCAAGCGTCAAGGTACACGAAACACTTTCTAGGCTACATACGACGCCGTATAACCGCTCTCAGCTTTTTACGGTGAAGGGGGGAGGGGGGTGTTCACAGGCTACGGAGACTCCCGAAAACCCTTATGTGGTTGCGTTGAACGAGTTGAGGTCTTTAGTTCGAGGTCCCATGAGGATGATAGGGTAATATTCTGTGGAACTTATTTTCTCCGCTTTAATAAACTAACCCCTGCCAGTATAAATCCGTGCATTGGTGATGAAATGGAACGACGAATATTGAGGGACAGAACGTTTAGATGTTTTAGGTAGAATATTACATAGCACCTTATGTTTCTAAAACAACCATCTTTCATGGACATCTTGGGGCTCGAATCCAGGCCAAGTGCATTGTGGGTTATTTTTTAGATCTGGATTATTAAAGCCCACTTAAGTTGATCCCCACCTTCTCAAAATTAAAATGTAAATACACCATCGTTTTGTACCTATTTTACACCGTTTTGCACCCAAGTATTACGTTTTGCAACCTAACCCCGGATACGATAAGACTGTTTATGTTTAGAGGGGCCAGGTTAAGAGTAGCCCCTCCACTATCAAATTGTTGGCTTTTTTTATGCCATCTTAAAAAGTCCTGTTTTGCACCCAAGTATGGCTTTTTTACCTGAATAGTTTTGCAAGAAAAACCTATTTAAAGAGGGAAGAGGTGGAGAGGCCAAGTTAAGCGTAGCCCCCCCCCCTCTCTCCGATTGGTGTTTTTTAAATGCAAAAATAAAAAGTCCTGCCTGCAACGTTTTGCACCCAAGAGTGGCGTTATGCACTCTAATAGATTAGCGATAGTAAAAGTATTAAACATACACAAAAATTAGGTCGTTGGACCTTCCATCGAGCTCCCACACCCTCAAACTAAGAATGTAAATATATCATCTTTTCTAAATATTTAGCACCGTTTTGTACTTTCATAGTTTTTCAAGAAACATAAATACATTTTAAGTTAAAAAAATATTTGGTGGTCAAGTTAAGTGTAAACCCCCAATTTAGAATATGTTTTTGTTTGTAAACTCCACTTATGTTTTCCTCAGAAAACAATCATTTTCTAAGTACAATAAAAACCGTTTTCTAAAAAAATCAAACAACATTGACCAAACAATTTTTTTAATATTTAAATTTTCAAAAAGTATATTTTTAAACTACTCTCAAATTATTTGTATTTGTTAAAAATAAATATATCTTCTTATTTATCATGATAAACAATTAACAGTTAACCATTTAAATAAAACATTAAAACACTTTTTGAGTAATTTCAATTTTTTTTTAAATTTATCATATGTAAACTACCCTTAAATTAATATATTTTATAAAATTAAGCATAGGTTATTATTAAATCGTGTAAAATAGTCCTCAATTGGCAAAATTGTTGGATCTATTAAAAAAAACACTTCAGCGGCAGAATCGTCCACCGCGTCTATTTTTTGCTAAACTGGCCTGCTGGAGATCGGGAGATCACTGTTCGAATACCGGTCGTGTCTAATGAGGGTATTTTTCCCCACAGTGGTTTTCCACTCTCCTTCTAATCAAATACAGATGTATTACCTCTAAAATGCTTCCTTCCTCCTCCCTACACCTTTAGAGTAATTATCAAAGATGGCTATATGCTGAACAGGGGGTAAAACGCGGTGATTAAAATTTTTTTCTTTTTTAAATTACAATTATTCAAATATCAGTAATCAGCACTACTATTAAATAAACTATTTGAGAAAAACGATTAATTATGAAATTATTTTTATTGTAAATAACTTGCCAGATACCCATTTTGAGTTAAATCGTTAAAGCTATTTTCAAAACATTTCAAATTTTATAAAAAATTAGTTTTTGGTAAACTACCCTTTAGTGAATTTTTCCATTAAAAAACAAGTGTACATTTCTATTTGTTGGAAACACCCCAGATACACATATTTAACCAAACCACTAGAGTAATTTTGATTTTTTTTTTTTTTACTTTTCAGAAATGATTCTTCATTAAACTACACTAAAACAAATTTTAACTCGAGTGTACAGTGTTATATGTCAGATCAAACACTAGCTAGATACATGATTTAAAAAAAAATGGTAGCGCCTTCTTGAAATATTTGTAATTTTCAAAAATCACTCTTAAATAAACTACCTTTAATATAAGGATTAGTGTCAAAATCAATACAAATTCCCAAAGTATAGCCATTACATTTTTAACAAAATCATTCAAACAGTTTAGTACCTGTATTCAGAGACATACAGAATTGTATTATTATTATTATTATTAGCACCGCGTCTTACTACCCGTTCGGGTTATACGCACTTACGCTAATGTGTAATGGTAGGGTGATTGTGAGATGAAATGAAGGACCTACAGTTTAACGTGGAATCCGAACCACGGTGGAGGCCTGGCATTCCCCTACAGAATTGTAAAAACCACTTTTTTTTATTTCAGGGGGAAATAAAACGTAGGCCCTAAATCCTTATCATAATCTCGAGGTTGAAAAGGACAAAACACATGTATATCAGAGTAAAAAGGTATCAAAAGTAAAAAAAAAACTAGTTTGTAAAATGGTTTTCAAACAAGACATTAGAAGAGTATATTTATATCTACTTTAAAGTAAATTAATTACTGGAGTGTAAAACATCGCGTGAAAAACCGTTTGAAACTAAAAACATTTATAAACTCTGGAAATCCATGAATATAATATGCTATTATAACTTTGTGACAGAGTTAATTTTTTTTTGGCTAAACTATTAATATTCAAAACTTCATGTTTGAGTGCAAACAATACATTAATATTATCATATGAAAAATCACAACTTTTTTTGGGGAAAAAAGGTTTGTGCTGAACTTGGCCCATTTATTAATTCTGATTTTATTTTATATTAATTTTTTTTTGAAAAAACTATTAAGGTACAAAACGCCATATTTGGGTGCAAAGTGGTGCAAATCAAAACTTTCAAATTGGCATTAAAAACATTGCGTGAATGGAGAGTGAAAATACATTTAGGAAAAAATAGCCAAAGTATACCTGAAAGAGGTTCAAACGCCGATCTTCCCGTCATCACCAGTCCAGTTTGTTGTAAGAGTGGCACTTAGACCATGTGATCGCCGAAGCGCGTTCAAACTAAATTGTTAGAAACTCAGATCAAAGGCCGGAAAATTCGTTCTTCCTATAACAGCAGAAGTTGGCACTATCTTCGTTACGGTAGCGGCCACTCAGATGGTATAATTCGCTTGCCGACTCAAGCCTTATTAAAGTGGATTATAGTGAACATTAAATCTAATCCAATTTGCGCACAAGGAGTTTTGAAGTTTTTTTTTTTTAAGTTTTAACGTTGACCATTGAACCAGGAGGGAAGTTCAAACTGTCCGAAGCGGGAAAAGTCCCTACAGGTTCCTAACGGATACCACTTCCTTGGAAAGTTTCAAGTTCACGTCGCTAATGTGCAAGTTTAACCCAAAACCACAACTCCTCCAACATTGCCCACATTTTAAAAATTAACCCTGAGTTTGGGTGAGTGGTTAACCCATCGGAGAGACCGGGGCTTAGGATCCTGCCGCTTGCACTTTGGGATTGTATACCCACAATGTGGGATCTCATACAATCTCTCTCTCTCTCTCTCTCTCTCTTCAAGCGAATATTGAATAAGTTCATTGACACTTTCTTACTCCTTTATCTCCTAAGATTAGTTATATAGATTCAGCTTAAGTAAACAAGACCACATATGTACTATAGTGGTCAGAGTTCTTGGCTACAAGCCGAGATGTCCAGGGTTCGATCACCAGCGCTTCCAAATTTTATATGAATCAATGAATCTGGAACGAGGTCAACTCAGCCTTGTGAGTACAAATGAGAAGCTACTTGAATAAGAAAGTAATGGTTATGGTCCAAAAAACTGAGATTAACAACCGGAGGGTTCATTATGCTGACCACATGACACCCTTTATCAGCAGGCGTTGGCGATATCTTCTCTAACAGACGGCGGCCGTTATGTATGTGTGAACTGACTGTGGGATGACACCACGCTTGTTTTTAGTAAATAATAATAAGTAGTAAAGTGCAGATTTATAAATATCTCCAAAAATAAAATAAAGTATTTAGTTAAAATTATTATTTAAATTTTATGTTTGAAATGAAGGCTATTAATGGCGTACTTTAGAGAATAAGGATTAGTACATTATAAGAAAATTCACCCAAATTAGAGTAAATAGATAATATAAAAAAAACAATAGTCTTTACATCAAAACTGCAAAACCACCCCTAGTGTACCCAGCTGAGGCTTGAAACTTCTCCATCACCCAAATTCTATTACCAAACTAACTGCGTAGACTGTGTAGCTTCTGGTGCAGGTATGCATAATGTTCAATTCGCATTATTAATAAAACCAGTGATATGAGAATTGTATGACGTAATTGATGAGAAATGTGTATTCTGTGTCTGTTCTATTTATACATTTTTACTGGATAAATAAAAACTTAATTAACATAGTTTAAAAATATATGTTTGTTTTACATAACGTTAAAAATACCAGTGGTTGAAATGAAAAGTTCCTTGTAGTTTTGTAATACATCCCGCAATACACATTAGTATGAAATGTAGTATTCTTTAAATCTCACGGCGTCACTATTCTAGCTTCGATAAATGGCATTCCAGACTCAAATTTCAGAATGCGTGCGTGTATTTTTAACAATTGTTTCATTTCGTAATATAAAAAATTAGAAAGTGAATTTTGAAACGAGTAGAATATAATAATAATAGCAGATATATCTAACTAAGACTTATAGACAGGGAATGTGAGGAAATTGAAATCTTTTAAAAAAAATTTCAATTTTCTCTTTATAGTAAAATCAGAAATTTAGAGTCCGTGCAAAAAGAAAATTTCACATAAGAGAACCAGATTAGATTACAAGCATAGCTATGTCGTAAACAAAACAAGTTACTATAAATTTGCAAAATGTATTTTTTTTCCATTTGTGAAGAGTGAAATGAGAATAATTTTAATTAAAAACAGATTAAAAATAATAATTAGTTGGCAGCACTGCAGCGTCTTTATTCGATTTTAAATCAACATAGTGCCATAGAACAAAATAAAAAAAGATTTCACTATTAAACAACAAAGCAAATAAAATAATCGTATATACAGTGTAAAAATGTGATCGTAATAAAGAAAAACACGAAAAATTATTTATTTTTGCCAAAAAACAACTAAATTATTAAAATATTGAACACTAATCAGTAAAGAGAACCAGATGTAAGTCGTCTTTACAGGATCTAGAATTATTAGTAGAGTCGGTGCAAATATAATATTAACAAATTAGTAAGTATACAACAGGTTTAATTTATTGTAATGTACATAAAATTACTCATATTATAACCAACTTTACAATAGAAAATAAACAATTAAAAATAATAATTTAAACTAACTATTTACCTTTAACCTTCACTTCTAAATATGTTCGTTATTTGAGAGAAGTACTACAGTTAGCTTATAACCAAGCAAAAAACTCGAGTTGACCACCAAAATGTTAGGGCACAGTTTTAAATAGTATAATTATAAGCTATAAACAGTGATTAAATAATTTCAGATCATTACAGTTTACGAGTTATAAGGGGTCAAAATTACTATTTTATGAATTTTGAATAGGCCTTACCAATGTTAAGATAAAGTAATTAATATACGGAGCCGAAAGTTAGTATAAACTAGACATTCATATGAGATGTAGAGAAGTAAATATTAATAATAATAAATATGAATATTTCAATGCAATATTAATAATATTATAGTATATATAAATATAATTATAAATATATTAATATAATTAATATTAATATTATAATTATATTACTTATTATTAATATAGTTTTTTTATTAATATTTAATTTTCTACCCCTTATATGAATGTCTAGTTATACTAACTTTCGGCTCTATATATTAATTAGTTTATCTTAATATTGGTAGGGCCTACTCAAAAATGATAAAATCGCAGTTATGACTTCTTTTAACTCTTAAACTGTATGATTTAAAATTATTGAATCACGTTGTAGCTTATACACTTGTTAAAACTATACAATAAAATGTGTTGATGCTCGAAAGATATTTAAGATTCATATTGTAATAGCCACCAACCCTCACGCTCGTGTTAGAAACTAAATAGGCCTATATTAAACGAACCACGGAGAGTGGGACCAAATCAAGAAGTTTAAATTTACAGTTCGTCTAGACCAGAACATATCCAGCCTTTATGTTGCATTATCTCGACACCTAGGAGGGAAATTATTGTGATCATCGAAAAAATCGAGTTCGAGATTTTGATAAATGTCGACGTTTCATAAATCCCTGAAACAAAAATAAAAGATGTGGTTTTTGCACTGCTGTCAGTTTGTACAACGGGCCAGAGCCGAAATTATTTTACCGATTGGAATAAAACTTGATATCTAGGCTTTTCATAAGGTCTCCGCCGAGGTGTTTTTTGGAATTAGATGTACAACCCTAAATTTAAGGGTAGTTAACAGAAGGGGGAAAAAAAGAGAAAAAAAACAATTTTCTCAAAATTAACTCTAACGATTTTGATTAAATTTTATATCTAAGCATTCTTTCTCACTATAAACAAGATGGTAACTCTCATTTTTTCATGAAAATAACTTTGAGGGTATTTTGCATGAGGTAAATTCTCCAATTTTGATAATTTGTCCGCAACAGTTTGAGACACACAAAAGCTTATCATAGTATTATTATTATTAGCACCGCGTCTTACTACCCGTTCGGGTTATACGCACTTACGCTAATGTGTAATGGTAGGGTGATTGTGAGATGAAATGAAGGACCTACAGTTTAACGTGGAATCCGAACCACGGTGGAGGCCTGGCATTCCTCACATTCACAAGATGTCTTGTCAGAGGTGAAGGAAGGGTTTCGTAATCAGATAAATCTTTGCCGGGACCGAGGATTGAACCCCGGCCGCCAGTATAGAAGTCTGACACCTTACCCCTAGACCACCAGGTCACCCTTTATCATAGTAAAGTTGTAGTACTATTAAAGATAAAAATCTTTTATATGAAATATATTTTTATAAAACCAATATATTCTTAGCTATAAGGAAATATATACACTTTTTAGTTCGTTTCTTTGAAAATGAATTTGAATCTTATGCTCTTTAGTATACCAAGAGGTTTCTCTTTTCTCGATTTTTTTGTTAAAACGGTTCCTAATGCCAAAGAGTATGTAAATAATATTGTACATTATTTCGTTGATGATCTTTAATGTAGCGTTTCTAGAACAATGTATATACCTATTATTTCGTTTCATAAATCTTACGAGATATTAGTAAATACACATTTTTAAGATAAAAGCTGAAGAAAATCGGTGTGGTACACCGTACCAGGGTGACCTGGTGGTCTAGGGGTAAGGTTTCGGACGCTGGGGTCCGGAATTCAATCCTCGGTCCTGACACAGATTTATCTGACTACCAAACCCTTCCTTCACCTCTGACAAGACGTGTATTAATACACAACTTGTGAATGTGTGGAATGTCAGGCCTCCACCGTGGTTTGGATTCCACGTTAAACTGTAGGTGCTCCATTTCATCTCACAATCACCCTACCATTACACATTATCGTAAGTGCGTATAACCCGAACGGGTAGTAAGATGCGGTGCTAATAATAATAATAATAATAATAATAATAATAATAATAAATAATAATAATAATGGTGCACCATACCATTTATATTTTGAACCAAAGACAATTTTAGTAAGTCCATTCAAGTGCGCGTGCACAAACACACACATACACAGCCATATATCTATGTATAATATTTATATATAAATATATATACTAATGTACAGAATGTATATTTAGATAGTTTTGTATGCAAATATATTAGTTAACAATTTTAATGGTTTTATACTTAACCGAAAGTTCAAGTATATTTATACATCAATAGTATGCAAAGATGTATGTACTATATTAACAACCAAAAAAGGGCCATTTAAAACTTTTGAATTTAGACATCGGATATTAAGTTTTAAAATTGAATTTCACAATACTTCCACGCGCTCATACTAATCCATCAATCTTCTTTCATCCTTATAATATAATAATAATAATAATAATAATAATAATATGTAACATTCACGTAACTAATAATAATAATTTATTATGTTTATCAAAACTTACAAATGGATAGATTTGGAATGTTCTAGAAATTGTGGCATTTGTTTGAATACAGCTATAGCCGAAAAAATCTCATCCGGCATGCCGTGAGCCAATCAGTACGAAATTAAATATTTCTCCAAAATACAACGGAAACTTTTAGGCTGAATATCGTATGTACTGTATGTTGATAAACAACCGCTAACTCGCATCGGTGAGCACGGCAATTCCTATAAATGCTACCTTTCTCATACCTATACCATTAGTACAGGATGGCTATAAAGTCTAGAAACACGGTAAAATACATAGATACACAAATACAGTTAAATATACGTGCTCAGACGTGGTTTTATTTCATAAAAACATAAAAAATGTTAGGACATTAAATTACTTTACATTATATGTTTCTATTGTTGTACAGCATTGTTTAGTGTACTTTTTATACTTTTGAATATATATCCAGACTTTATGGCCACCTGTAGTTAAACTCAGATAGGACAGACGGGTAGTTTGACGCGGCGCAAAAAAACAAAAACAAAAAAAAAACGCGCTATTGGCGTTTCTTAGAAAACAATTTCGTTGCTGACAATTATAATGAGCCTTACAACAATAATAATTGTGGTGACTAAACTCTACCTGTGTCGTGTTATGTGTGTGATCATAATAAACCTATTACCCGCTGGGTGGCCGCATTGTCTAAGGCGCTACTCTTAAATAAGAATAGACTGCCAATGACGGGTTGATTGAGGTTCAGATCTTGGTTGGGTGTATTGAGGGTTGTTTACCAAAATATGTTCCCACCATCCCTCCATTCAAACGCAGGTACACTTTATCTAAATATTACCTTCCTCGTTTCTAAAACTACTAGCATAATTACCACATAAGTGTACCTAAACGGGTAGTAAGACGAATTGCTAAAAAAAAAAAGTCTCAAAAGTATTGAAGATTATATTTCTTAAGAAACCTATTAGTACCTAGAGCCATATGCAAGAACTTAAGTAGATGCTAAGAGGACACTATCATTGGTTTGTTTGCGTCATAGGTTAAAAGGTGGAGTGGTAGTGTGCACGGGACCACACTATCGGTTCACTAAGCATTCACTAACGTTTTTGAAGACTGTCCTTAAGATGGTATGGACGAGATTAGTTCAATAGATGCATTCAGTTCAATTTTCTACCAAGAAATCTCGAAAGATATTGAATATTTGTCATTAGAATATTGGAGTTTTATGGGTAACTTTTTCTATTCATTTAAAAGTTTATCATCAAATTGTATTATGCTCATAACAAATACTTAAGAAAACCTGCAAAAATAATGACCTTAAATAGAGTCATCGCCCACCCCTTGCCCCCTTAAATACTCGCCATTACATACTTTTACTTTCAACATATGAAACTAATAAGGGTCGTAATAAAAAAAGTAATAAAAAAAGTTTAAATAGGGACCAATTTTACAAAAACAAACGTGACGCGATTTGAAAATAATCGACTTAAAAAAAACAGTAAAAAATACACCAACTTTCTCTAACATAAACCGAAAGTTGTTCTTTGTTTTCAAATAAAACTAAACCTATAATTAAATCCTTTACTAAATTTGTCCAAGTTTAGACATTTGTTCAACCAATGGCATTAAATTAATAGCTGTAAAAAAAGTGCTAAGCATATTATTAGGCATTCATTCAGCTTGGCTCCCAACTATAAAAACCACTTCATCCTGGAAAAAAAAAATTATTTGGACCTAATTTTTATCAAAAAAGTTAATTTTGGTTACTCAGTAAATCAAAAATTGTTACTTTTAGTTGAAAATGTGAAGTGTAGTGACTCTGAAACTAACGATATTAAGTAATATAAATTAATATTTCCCCTTGATATGATTTATAATGTGACCTAGTTTACTCAATGAGGACATTTCGACGTAATTACATTAAATTAATAGAAAACTTTTTTAGCAGTGTCGTATTATCCGTCAGGAGTATCCACATATTAATACTAACGGGGTAAGGATGAGTAAGGTAGAATTTAGGAGCAGTGTACCCGCATTTGCGTGATGGTGGTTTGGGAAACCATTTAGGATATATCACACTATTAGTATTTGAATACCAACTCCCACGTCAACAGCGAACCAGACCATATGAGGATGACGCCTTAGTCCACGTGCCCACCAATGCGTATAACAATAAGCTACAGGTGTACCTTTATATCGACACAAAGTGGGAAGTAAACTTTTATATATTTTCGCGCTCGTCATTTATCAATATGCAACAGGCCACCAAGAGACTCAATAAATATGGGAATTTTATTTTTAGGGAACATTTTAATAATTTCATTTGATCGTTCTCAATATTTCCTATTTTCATTAACGTTCATGCACACCATTAAAACTCCACCCCCTCGCCGCCCCCTTTTCCCGTTCCTATCTCTGACCCGTAACGATCAGAACTGCGCCGTAAGCCACTCTCTGTCGTTACTCCAAATTGAATCCAATTTTAACCCTTTGAGCGCTCTGTTCGAGGAAAATGCAATTTCTACATCCGGCCCATCTCTATTTCATCATAAAATACTATATGTAGATAGAAGCAAATAGATTCAAAGCAATATAAAAAAACTTGTCAATTTCATTATATAATAAATAATGGTCTCCATACAGTTGAGAAGTAGCATATTTTGATTAGATTAAATATAATCAAGGAGATTGTGCCCAGATTTGTTACATGGCGGCAACCTGCAACCAAAAAGCGTTGATTGGTGGAATCATAAAGTGTTGACTAGAAGTTGCCTTCCTGCAACCAATCATATGTACTGTACTGTGGCACTTGGGCTGTAAAGTTCACATATAAAATATAACATAGAGATACATACATATATATATGTATACATCTATATACGTATATATATATGTATACATATATATATAGCTAAATATATATATATGTATACATATATATAGTTAAGTATATATAAAGGTGTTCGGAAACTCATAGCCCTAACTGCACATAATAGTTTGTTTGAGGCAAAGGTTATACAAAATACCTATACGCCTATTACGGAAAACTATGCTACTACCATTAAATTGTGTTCAAAGTTTCGGCGTACAGTTCTGGGAAAGCATGCGTGTACATCAGGTTGCATAGGAGTAAGGCGCACAGCACTGCACATCTCGACATCTTGGAGCATGGCAGCAGAACATACCACAATTAATAGTAAACAACACACTAGTCCATCTAGAAATGCGAATACGTTCTGAGGGTCATCATCAACTGTCCTATATCACAGAAAGGGCTTGCCACATGTGCAGTGCTATGCGCCGAAATCTTATGCAACTTGTACACGCTAGCTTGACAGCTTTGCTCTCCCGGCGCTGTACGCTGAAACTTTGAACACAATTTAATGGTATTAACATGGTTTTCCGGATGTAATTGTACAGGGATTAATTATTACTTTCGGTTCAAACAAGTTATATATTCAGTTTGGGCTATGAGTTTCCGAACACTCTATATACCATAAATATGTATAGTTACATACATGTTGATCCTAAAGTCGCGTAACCCTGTTTTTCTAAGGATATTTCTCGTGGAAGAACATGGAAATTTAACATGTAGTTTATATGTATGGCAACACTGTAATGTTGGCCAGGTGTTGTGGAGGCTATGTGATCTTGAGATATACACTAGGTGTAGCCAGTTGAGTTACAGCATTTGAAAGGGTAAGATGAGTTTTTCACGAGCAGAGCTAGTATTAATTTTGTAACATTATTTTAAGGCCAGCTCGTACATGGAATGCCAACAATCATTTGTGCGTAGTGTTCCAGAATCACGCGTGCTGACTAAATCAACAATATGCAGAGTTGATCAGACAAAATATAAGTATTTTCTTTCAGGTGTGTGACTTTTGGATAAGTCTGTATAATACATAGGCATGGTTTCCACAATTTTCTCAACTATTTCCTGCATTTTCCAGGTTCTTTAGAAGGAATTTGTATTTTTACAGACAGTTTAGAGAATTGTATAGAAAGTTTTTATTTCCTCAGTATCTTACAGGTATAGACAGTATTGTGATCGTCAAAAAATATATAATTCGAGATTTTGATTAATCTCGACGTTTCATGACCACCCGAATCAGAAAAAGTGGTTTTTGAATTTCCATCTGTCTGTCTGTACCTCCAAATAATGCTTAAACTATTCTACCGATCGAGGTAAAACTTGATATTTGGGTTTTAATATGGTTGCCCCAAGGGATTTTTGGAATTTGATAGCTAACGCTAAAATTAAGGGTAGTTTACTGAAGAGCAAAAAGAGAAAAAGTCGATTTTCTGAAAATCGGCTTCAACGATTTTGATTACATTTCATTTCTACATATTTATAAATATTAGAAACAAAATGGATACTCTCAATATTTCGTCAAAATTACTTTAAGTGCTCCAGTCTGATGCGTAAATTCTTATTTTTTATCATATTTCCGAACTATTTGAGATATGAAATTACCTATCATTGCAAATAAGTAGATATATTTATAATACAAATATTTTATTCGAAGAAGAATAAACCAATATCTTTCAAGCTATACGCAAATATATATATTTTTTAACTTTTCGAACACAAAGGGTAAAAGTATTGTGACCGTGAAAAAAAATATACCCTGAAATGTTGATGGATGTCGACGTCTCATGACCCCCTCGAACATTAATAGTGGTCTTTGCAATGCCGTCTATCTGTGTGTATGTTTAAACTTAAGATTAAGAGTGGTTTAATAAAGGGCGAAAAGAGGAAAAATCGATTTCCTCAAAATCGGCTCTAACGATTTTAATTAAAATCCATATCTAGGGTTTGATTGAGATTATAAATAAACTGACTCTTTTCATTTTACCATAAAAATGACTTTAGGGTACTTTACAGAATCAGAAACTTCCGTATCTACGCAACTATTTGAGATACAAATAACTTTTCATTTTAAAATTGTAGTACTATTAAAAATAAAAAACTTTTTATATGAAATATATGTTTATAAAACTAACAATTTCTCAGATATTGGCAAATATATTAATACAATTTTCTGAGTTTTAGTTGTAGAGAGATATTACCTAAATTTAACGCAATAATTCGTAATGCCATAGAAAAATTAAAAATAAGTAAGTCTCTCAAAAAGTTTATGTTATTTTTCCTTAAACATCTTAGGAGAAATGTTTATACAACAATGATATATCTCCATTTTAGACTCAATAGTCAATATTTACATTTTTTATTGGTCAAAATTTATAAATGAGAAATTTATTAGCAATGGGATGACATGAAGATGTGCAACACCTAATAAAATGTCGAAAATTTTAACCAGCGGTCGAAATTTTAATAAGAAGTGTTGACCCTTGTGGAGCTAATATTATGTCTTTAAAAATAAAATTATAAAATTTAAAACCGCGACTCAAAAATGTTTTACATAAATATAGTGCAATTTATGCTTGGATTTGCTAAGGTATAATATTGAGTTTCACATATATTACGAGATGAGTAAATATCTCCATTTTTAAACAATATAGCGAGAAAGTCCGTGCTGTGTTCCGTACCATTTAATTGTATATAAAGTTGAATGGTGTAAAGTCATGTAATTGATGTTAAGAATAGTATGGTTTGTATTTGATGTGTATATATATATATAGTTATTATAACATTTCAATAATTCAGACTAGGTGCAGTTAAAAGACTTGTTTGGTTCATTTTATTTAACGAAAATACATAATAATCTGAAGCTCGCAGTTTAATGTCCCTAATCTACAACTATTATAGTATATTTTTATCATTTCTTGAAACTACCTATTTTTCCCTAACACAAAAATTCCCTGTGTGTTTTTCCGGCTTTCCTTGATTTTCAGGTGCGTAGCAAACCTTGATGCATATATTGTTTATATATGCATGTAGCTTTTTTTATACATTTCCATTAACAGATAAAAGAAAGACCTTTAAAATGCTATATGTAAGCCAGACTAAACGTCGTTTTTAAAAATAAACAACACGAAGCAGATTAATCCCCTCAAAACGTTAAGTCTATTTTTGTCGACTTATTCATCCATTAATTTTAAAAATTTGAAAATATCATTTCAAACACACATTTACAGACGAGTATTGTTTGATCATAATATGTTCATATTTTTCAAATAAGCTAGGAATAAATTGACATTGTGTAAAATCAATTAGTATTATATTTCACGATAGCACTACTAATAAGTGGAATGTGTCAGTTTAATTATTTTGTTTCGCTCTGAATCGTGAAAAGTTTAAATTTGTTTGTACTTTTTTTAAATATTGCACAAGATAAATAAATAACATCTGAATCTAAAAATTTTATTTTTCTTTTCCAGCGGGACCAATTTGAATGGCATTCTGGCGAGCAAAAAAAACAACAAACATACACATATAACCAGCCTCATCAACAAAACACAGACGATCGATAAAATATGAGAAAACACGAGTGCGAATTAGCAATTATTTTCTGTGCCCGAGTAAATAATCAAGAGCCGAAATTACGATTTAATAAAAAATACAGGCAAAATATATATTATCGAAGCATCTCCCAAAGATGTTACAAATTATTTAAAAATTTACGTCACTTACGTAGGCTTACAAGAGGATAGGGTTGAGTAATTAATTATCAGGGCAGGGTGGATGGTATCAAGCAAATACACAAAATAAACAACACAGGCTTCATTAGATAACATTTTCAGGAACGTTTCATTTGGTTGGTTAATTTTGCAGCAGAACTGGACAGAAATAAGTTACGATTATTTTTAACATTTCAGTTTATTCTTATATTATTTCTGCCCATTTAAAAAAAATTATTCCTTACAAAAAAAAACAGACTATTCCTCGAAATATTTCGTTGTTTTTTTGTGGTTGGGGTGAGGGTGGGTTGGGGAAGGGGTGACTACGTGACCATTTGGGCGTCATTTATGATCTAAATGATAATGCAAAATATGAACCCCTTCATTTGTAGCATCAACTTTAGCAGCTTTCATGTTTATTAAAAAATATCTGATACATGCTTGACCTATATATTTTAATAGTGGTACACAAATAATAATTAATTCTAGCCCTTATCACACAATCACTTAATGTTTTATGAGTGGTGTATAACTAGCCTATAGTTTGTCATTGCCGGGAATGTCAAGTTTCAATCCTGGTGTGAAGCACCGATATTGTTTCACACTAAATGGTTCCTTATTCTCCCTCATTGTAAATGTGTGTATGTTTTCTATAGATTCTACCTTCCTCATCTATACCCCATTACTTATTAGTGTAATTAAATATATATGACCCTAAACATTAGTGAAGGTATAGGATAGCCCACACGGATATAAATAATGTTAATGACTACACTTGTGCTATTGAGCGTGAGTTTAGTGCATTAATTTTGCAGTTTTTATAGCACAAACATTTTTTGGCCAAAATAAATCAAATATTTCTTCTATAGAATCATAGAGTTTTGTTTTCTGAACATGCTAATCTCTACAGTTGTTGAATATCTGTCATGAGCATGGCAGCATTTGGTGACAAACTTTTCTCTTTATTTAAAAAGTTTGTCACCAAATGCCGCCATGCTCATGACAGATATTCAACAACTGTAGAGATTAGCATGTTCAGAAAACAAAACTCTATGATTATATAGAAGAAATATTTGATTTATTTTGGCCAAAAAATGTTTGTGCTATAAAAACTGCAAAATTAATGCACTAAACTTGCGTTTACTAGCACCCCGCCATAAGTAATTGTATACCAAATATTATAATAAACTATTTGTTCAATACAATTTAAATAATAATAAGCCAAAGCTTAGAATCAAATAATGGCATGCTAGAGTAAATTTTAAATAACTGTGAAACAAAATTTAAAAAATGTGTTTTATGGTTTATAACTAAGAAGGCTACTAGGCAATCTTGACGTTCAGTCCACGTGACCACTGATGAGTTTAGTTAAAAAAAACATGGGAGTGAGATATATGTCCTATACTTTATTATAAAGTCTAAACTACAGCTTCATCGGCAAGTGATAGCAAATTGTGTTTGCGAACACGTTCAGTTTATCCCTAAGATATTCTAATTATTGAAACTATACCTTGATTTTCTTACGAATTGATACTAGGTGCACCTTTTGGAAAAAACAAATATAATGTTTGTAGTCATCGTTGATGACATTTATATTATTATTATTATTGTTATTTCATAGCTATTGGTAATATCTATTAAAAGTAACAGCTGCAGGTCATATGACTTGATGTAAGAATACGTTAAAAGTAGGTCTAGTATCTTTTCTACCCGTCAGATAATTCTATTCGTGAGAAAATTGTGGTATAGTCATGTGTGTTAGCTATTATCTCAACCCTAAACGGTATCAGAATCGAATTATCTGGTTTACCAGTGTCAGCGAGGTCCGGGTTCAAATCCTGGCAAGGAGTGTGCAAATGACGTTTTGTTCCTAAATTGTTTCTCTCTTTCCCTACACGTAAACGTGGGTATATATCCTCTAAATTCCACCTTTCTCGGTCATACCGTATCAATGTGATTAAATGCAGATGACCCAGTTCAGTAGTAAGAAGTGGCGTTGTCCTATGGGGTGACCTGGCGGACTAGGGGTAAGGTGTCAGACTTCTGTGCTGGGGGTCCGGGGTTCAATCCTCGGTCCCGGCACAGATTTATCTGATTACCAAAACCTTCCTTCACCTCTGACAAGACATCTTGTGAATGTGAGGAATTCCAGGCCTCCACCGTGGTTCGGATTCCACGTTAAACTGTAGGTCCTCCATTTCATCTCACAATCACCCTACCATTACACATTAGCGTAAGTGCGTATAACCCGAACGGGTAGTAAGACGCGGTGATAATAATAATAATAATAATAATAATAATAATAATAATAATAATAATTAGTTATATGCAGATAAAGATTCGAGTTTATCTAAATAAGAGTAAAAACTAGTTTTTTTTTCCAATCATGGAAAATAAACTACAAACTTAATGAAAGGTTCAAAGTTTGAGTCTTATAATCCCTTAAAAGAAAAAGTTTTCCAATAATTAAAACAAAAAAATAAGCAGTGAAAAGGAGAGAAGCAGCGTCAGTGAAGCATTATTGGAATTTCGTCACACGCCACGCAGTAATTTGATGACGCGCCCTAAACACCAATATTAATTAAGAGCTTTATATAGGAAAGGGGGAGGGAAACACCATGGCATAGTGGTTGATGGTGTAGTGAGAAACGCGAGCGGTCAGTGGTTTGATAATAGGTTCATTGATGAAATGTTTGTAGTAAGAGGTGATTTTTTTTCCACTATTTTCTCGTTACCTCGTTTTACTACCCGTCCGGGCTTTCGGCATATCTACACAAATGAGATAAGGAATTAGGAAGGTATAATTTACCAGTGATTGTGTGGCGGTATAGTGGCGTCTTAAGCAATGTGGTGGGTTGTTACCAAAATAAAACCTAACGTTCTTTCAAACAAACATATAATATCATATGCATATACATCTATTAATCTTTCTTGACTTAAATAAACTCCCAAGATTCCTAGTAGCTTTATATGTCTTTCTCATCCTGATTGTTAGTTTAAATACGCAGATATCTGGACTTGCAGTATGACTCAATGCACAAATATAATATATATATATAATTGAGGTCTCAGGCGCTATAATTCTCAAATTCACACTAAAGCGTCTGCAAATTTGAAAATAAGTTTGTTAAATTATAACGAACAAGCGATCTATACAGTTTATTTGTAGCGAACCAGCAATCAATACTACTCGTACAAGAGACAACTTAAGGGTACGTGTGTGGCAAAACACACACACACACACAGTATTACTTTCCCTGCGCACACACACCTGCACCTCACATGTCATTAGGCATTACATATACATTTGCTGAAAAGATAAATTTACCTATATTTTAACAAAGTTATAGCACTAATATAAAGAAAATATTTTAGAAATAGTAAATATATATATATTATTTCTAAAATATTTTGTCTAATTTAATACTATAACTTAATTTCAAATTTTCAGACGCTTTAGGGTGAACTTGAGAATTTTAGCGCCCGAGCCCGAATTAGAATGAGCTTAGAATATATACCCCACCCGCTTTCAATCCAAGGAATTCTTCAAGAGACGATATATATATATATGCTCTGAAGCACTAGTGCATTAACTCTTTTAACCCCATCTACGGCTAATTTTATTCATAAAAAAAAATTAAAAACCATAACAAGGATTTTTTAACCATGGAAAATAATAGTAGCAAAAACTCTTAAATACTTAATATATACATCCATCAAAACCTCGCCGTTAAAGTGTTAATTTACCTAGCTAAAGATTACGTGACATGAAACTCTGAGTAAAACCAGTCTCACCAACTTATTTACAAAGTTACTAAATGTTTTGTAACTCAAAAAACCTGTAAATAACTCTTACAAACAGCCTTTGATAAGAGCTTTAGTGAAAATTAACCAAATGATTCAAACATAATTATGAATATTAATGTTTATAATAATATTTTCAACTCTCGTGGTGGACTAATAATGCAATGGTACGGTTAGTAAATATAGATAGACTGTAATTAATTATGTCTTTGAGCTAAATTAGCCCTTAAGATACACAGATCGGTGAGTATACAGGCTAAGGTATCAACTTTGTCGGTGATGGGAGACAAAGGTTAGAATCCAGGCTGTATGTAGTGAAGAGGTATTTCAGACATTATTTTTCTCCCTCACTCTATTAATACCAAAGTTAATGCGGGTAGATTTATTTTTAAATTATACTTTCCTCATACCTCTTTTACTAGTGTAAATATGCGGCTAGCCCGATATGAGTATTAATAGGCTGCATTTTCTTGATTTGGAAGTCAAAACGTAGTCTTATTTAATTTTCAATAAGTTTATTTTATTTTTAAAACCAATCACATAGCAAAAATATAAAATTTTGTCTATAAGAGTTCTACAGAAAGTATTATTAAACATAAAAGGCGGGAACTTTTATGTGTATACATAAAAACGTTGGCAAACTTGCGGTGTCCCGTGCTTGATCGCCTGGGCGATACGGATCCCGAAATAACATAATGCTTTGCAGGTAGTATAAATGCCAACTGGCAGGGATAGATCAGACGGGGCTGATTGGCCGGCCGGTCGAGACCAGTAAGCGCCCTCGACAAATAGAATACCCAGCACCGAACGGACGACGATAAAGTTATTACCCACCAGATGGATAAGAGTCGATCTTAAAATATACTCTTACGTGAACATGAGCGTGAGTTGACTTTTACCCAACTCGGTGGCGTAGTTAGCTAACGCGCTAGTCATGTTGAGCTAGACTGCCGAGGACGGGAAGATCGAGGTTCGAATCTCGATCAGGTGAACTAGAAGGAGGGTTTCCACTCTTTATCCAGCCAAATGTGGGTTTATTTCCTCTAAATTCAACCTTCTTAATACCTAACCCATTAGCGTAATTAGTACGTAAGCGTATAACCCGAACGGGTAGTAAGACGTAACGATGCTGGGCCTTGTTGTCGGTAATACAGCTTTAGTAAAGTAGCAGCTTCGTAAAGCTGGGACACAAGGAAGTAATATAACGTCATTAGACCCTTTATTATATCAGGCATGTATAAACTCGCATCCCGTGAACATTTTGGAATGTGGTATTTAGAAATTTGGCATGATTTGGAGACTTCTGACCTGTGTGGTTGGTGTGCCAAATCTGTTCTCTTCCTTTGACAATGATCATTCCTAAAAAATGTTGAATTTCAGTGCCAAATATGTGCAATGTGCATTTGCGTGTAAGAGTGAAAAAAAAAACCCCCACCTCATTACATCCGACTGGTATTCTAACTCCGATCTCCCCATCATCGGCAGTCCAGGCTATTGCGAGAATGACGGCTTAGACCAAAGGGCCACCGAAGCGGATATGTTAACTATAGATGTTTACTCACGTGAAATGAAACCAGACACACGCGAGGTCTTGGCTTTTAGACAAACATTTTTCAATAAATTATACGATGACTTTGGCATAAAACAAAAGTACAAATTATCACCATCGTTGAAACATTAACACAATTTTTACCAATAATAGGTTTCAAATTGTTGGTAGCAAACATAAGGTTAGTCTTAACGATATATAAGCGACCTAATCTTTTCTTTTTGTATTAATAAGTTGGAATTATTTGTACTTAAAATAGTTACGATATAGATTGTTTTTAATTTCTCTAGACACTTCGGAAATAAAGTATTGCGACCGTCAAAACATTTGAACTCAAGATATTCATAAATTTCGACGTTTCATGAAACTTTTAGGCAGGGCGCACACTAACGAAACTAGTTTCATGAAACCAGTTTTGTGAAACGCGTTTCATGAAATCAGTTTCACATCTCCACGCAAACAGGTGCAACGAAACTATTCAGTTTCAGTCAAGATGTCAGATGATGAGGATGTGTTTGTACTTTGGGGGTGGTTTCGAAATAAAAAAAGAAAGCGAAGGTACTGGGTTCATACTCTTATATCTGATAGGAGACACTGCAGTTATATAGTAGCCAAAGAATTGTGCGCAGACCCTGATAAATTTAGAAGATTTTATAGGATGAGTAAATCAGCTTTTGAGCACTTGGTGTCTAAAGTCGGCCCTCAAATAACGAAGAAGGACACTAACTACAGGATGGCATTAGGAACAGAAGAAAAACTCACAATAACATTGAGGTAAGTTGACTTTTTTAATTCAAATACAACATTAAACAAAAAGTTGTTTGTGCAACGCCGTCTATTTGTACGCCTGTCTGTACCTCAGGCTAGAGCCGAAACCATTTCACAAATTGGGATAAAACTTGGTATCTGGTACGTTCATAAGGTCCCACCGGGGGATTTTTTAAATTAGATGTCAAACTCAAAATTTAAGAGAAATTGAAGAAAAAAAAAGAGAACAATCAATTTTCTCGAAATAAGATTTAACGATTTTGATTAAATTTTATATTTAGACATTGTTTATCAATGTAAACAAGATGTAAACTCATTTTCTCATGACATGACTTTGAGAGCCTTTTACATAGGGGAAATTTTCCCATTTTCATCATTTCTCCGAAACTATTTAAGATAGTAAAGAACTTATCATTGTAAAATTGTAGTATACTATTAGAGATAAAAATATTTCATTTGAAATGTATATTTATAAAACCAATAGTTTCTGAGCTATAGGGATATATATATTAAATCAGATCTTTGAAATTTAATTTGATTCTTATGTTCTTTGATGGACAAAGATGTTTCTCTTTTCTCAATTTCTCTCCTCTAACAGTCCTCCTAGTTACTAATGCCATAAATTAAGTGTGTATTTTATTGTATTTATGATATTAATTTGGTGTAGTGTTTCTACAACAATGTATAGACCTATGGTTTCGTTTCACAAAACTTACGAGTTTATAGTAAATGTTTATTTTAATATAAAAGATAACGTACGTGCGGTGCACCGTACCATTTATTTTTTATGTCACTTGTGATTAAACAAGCTTGACTCACGTGTTTTAAATAGTAAAAATTATAGTGCTGTGACTGTAGGGAATATATTTTGTTTTTATAAAATAATAATAATAATAATAATAATACTCTCTAACAGCAGTGATCACGTGGTATGAGTGCCTAGCTCACATAGTCTAGTTAACCTGTGAAAGGGAGGTCAGGATTCGAATCTAGGCCAGTTGTAGTGAGGGTGGTTTCACCTAAATGTAGAATTTAGTGGAGGGAAATTGAGAAACACTCTCAACATCCCTGACCGGGATCCGAACCTCGAGATCCCCATCTCCGGAGAATCTGACTAGATGAGCTTGACATCTATATTGGCTTGACCACCAATGCGGGTGTATTTTTTTTTTCAATCAGTTTGTATTCAAGGGTAATTATTATGAATGTTGGTAGAGGAGGGGAGTGAGGGGGAAGATCGTTGCAATCTTTCCGAAAAGAGAGCGTTTAACTAATAGTCGAGGTCAGCGGTCAAATTACTCTTCCCTAAAGATTAATCTTGACGACAAATTGGGCTCCCTGGAAATCTGTGAGAGGATTGGTGACCCTGCGTTCACGAAGTTGAAGTCGTCACACTTCCGGAGAGTGATTGAGAGCGGCGAGTTGGTTGGAGGAGCTTGTTGCGTGTGTATTCTCGATACGTAATGCTATGTACTAGTAAGTTACAGTGATTAATGGTACTAAAGAACAAATAATACAGTTTTCTCGATGGTTTTAAACCCATTTTAAAGGTATAATTCAATAAAGCAACGCTTAAACATTTGTCAACCGTTTTCAATGAATTATATATATTAGATTCATTGAAAAACGTCATATATATAGGGGTGGTCTTTATATGCCCTAATTTTTTTAAATTAGAAATTGAAGCAGGCCAACCCTCTAAATCAAGGGTGTCAAACTAGCATGATCATAAGAGCCATATTATAACCTAAAAATATTGTAAGAGCCACATTAAAAACAAAGTCACCATGAGAAGTAAAAGAAACTCATTTTAGTGCTTTTTATATTAAAAAATTCATTATATAAAATATTAAGAATCCCCCTTTATTTTCCCCCAGAAATATGAGACCTTTTATTCGCCTATCCATCATCGGCCAAACAAAACAAAACGAAAACGACGTATTTACTAACACTGGTTGTTAATTTACATAAAAGACCACCAATATTACTATTTATTTTATGAACAAAATATTCCAGCTACCACTTTTTCTGAAACAACGACCCTCAACCTCGATTTTGCGTTTTAAAGGTTTTAAAATGAACATTTTGAGGGTCAACTTATTTGAAGCGTTACTAACAAGCCACCTGTTACAAATCCTAGTAATATTTATTTAAATTTGAATGCGTTCAAACTACGTTTATGTTGCCACTTATTTATATAGCACCTAAAACAGTTATAATAAATCACACAGCCCCTTGCTAGGTGGACAAACGAGATTGGTTTCAATATTTTGCTACTTCTTAACTCTGAAGTAGGAAACTACAAACGAACGTTTTATCTTCACTGGAAGGTCTGACAAACTACAAGTATCATAATTATCCGACCAATGTTGCCAAGTCCAGCGAAAAATATTGTGCAAGTAGCAAAGCTATATTTTACTAGTTTACCCAAAATCATGAATAATTTCAAGATGTCACACTTTATTTACTAATCCTTTCTAGTATGCCCTGTTTTTTTTAAATATACCAGCTTGAAGTGTGAAAATACAACACTTATCCCCTTCCATCACATCTGTTTCGTTTAAAAGTTCCAAGAATCTATTCTACTCTCAAACTTTACATTGGTAGTAAGTAACATTGTGTTAAGTGTTCTCTGCAAAGAGATTGCTGCACTTATGTCATCAGCTAAGTTTCTCGGTAGAGCGACAATAATGAGTCATTACAGAGGGTCACTACTTGCTTACATTCTCTCCCCCACTATCTATATCTAACTCTTTCTTACTCACCAACACTGCACAGTAATATTTATTAAAAGAAAAGTCAGTCCAAGTTTAATGTTGGTCCGTTATAAGTAAAATTAGATATTTCGTATGAAGATATTTTATTCAACAAGAGCACTTCATCATGTCCTAATAGTCATATATAGGAGGAGATGTAACGAACACANAAAGTCAGTCCGAATTTAATGTTGGTCCGTTATAAGCCCCGCGGGCCACACAGAATCATAGATCAGGCCTTAAGTTGGACATGTCTGCTCTAAATAGTTTGTTTTATTAAAAAAAAAAAAATGTTATCTGGGATCCACTATCCGTCCGGGTCAACTGAATATATATTAACACAAATGAGGTAAGAATGAACAAGATATGGATTAAATTAAACGTACCATATTTGCGTGCAAGGAGAATGGAAAACAACATTTGAGGAAGAAAACACTTCAGTGCTCTGCTAGGATTTTAACGTCAACCTTCCCCCATCATAATCAAACCAGATAAGAAATAAGTGACACCTTTGGCCTTATCACCATAGAATTGGGTGACTTATATTAACTACAAGTCTTAATGATTAATTTTTAACCTATGCAATCGCACGTCCTTGTTTGATGTCTGGTACCAAATCATAATCACAATTTTGTTTGGTGTGATAGGGCGTTAACTATAGAAAGCTACTTTCAATTTTATTAATTTTTTCCTTGAATGTAAATTTTAAGATATTTATTTTGGTGTGCACTGCAACCATGCTTCTTCGCAAGACAGCATGTGCATGTTAAATTTAACAACTTTTTTAGTTTTTTTAATGGTTTTGCGTGTAAATTAAATGTGTTTAGTTTTGTACCCATAGTATTAGATTTAAAATTATTATTTTGATGTTCATTGCAACAATAACTTCGAGTAAGAGAGCCATTATTAGCGTGCTTGCATTTACACCTTAGGTTTAGGTACATTTTTAGTTTATTTGGTGGTTTTGCGTGTAACCTAGGTTTATTTAATTTTGTTTCTTAGATAATAAATTTAAACTATCTATTTTGTTGTTAAAAGAAACAATGCCTCCAAATAAAATAATCTTAATACAAGGACTGTAAGCATTTACACTTTTTGTGTGTGTGTGTGTGTGTTATATGCAACAATGCCTCGGCATAGGCGAGAAAAGTTTGATGCAAGGACTGCAAAGAATATTTGTATTTTAAATACACGTATGATGGTGGCTGAGATATTTACTATTTGTAGACAGAAGCGTCCTATCTTTAAACGTATATAATATTTATATATATATATCAAGTTATTGAGAAGTAAATAGCTCAATCACCCTCATCCGTAATCGAATCAAGCCCCCTAGATTTATGATAACTCAAACAAATTTATCCACAGGGATGGCACGTTAAATATCCATAATCCTTACCACCCCCACACCCTCTAAAATCTTACTAGAGTCCCAATTTTGACTTTTTTTTTTACCGACGTTATCATAAGTGCGCTATTGTAACAAGCCTAACGTAAAGGGAGTGGTCCGACACATTTGCACCTAGGTATGTAGCGCGTCTGTCTGTTGGTCTGGGTTCAATCCCTTGAATGGCCGAACACAATTTTATCATTGATGCTTCCTCTTTCTTGACAACCCAGAAACTGGATGGTGTGTCTTCTCTATAGTTAAATTTGTAAGTCATGCGCTGATTTAAGTTTGTATTTAATTTATTTCAAGTATTTAACGTGCACTTTCTGAACCGAGTGATTAAATCAGCACACGACTTATACACTAACTTAACTCTAGAATAGATTCAACATCCGACCCCCGTCCGTTAATTCATTACTGTGAAAGAGGAAACCCACCTTTCATTAAGGATACATTTTTCGGTCACTCCAGGTATTGAACACGTGATCCCTAGCTTAGTATACAGACACGCTACTGAATAAAATAAGGTGTTGGACTTGATATTATCAGTCGGTTCAGAAAGTATAGGTTTAATCACTTCAAACAAACAGACGAACTTGTTGTGGACATCTAGGGTTTAATCGCACTATACTGATACATATCCGTGAAAGTTCGTTCTTGCACGCTTCTCCCCCTCCCCTCTTTCCTAGAACCCGTGAATAATTCCTTTTGTCCAGTTGAATGGGCTAACCGGGCGAGTATGCAAAGCAATGAAACAACCGACACACAACCCCTGACGAAATGAGGCTGAAACTCCCGGCTATACACAGAGAGCGGTGAAATGGACGCATTACAAAGCTCGCACGCACATATCCATTATCCGATGGATACGAGACAGCTGCATTTCAAGACATTATAGAGCACATACACATTAACTCGTGGGCTTAGTATGCGTGGCTGAGTGTTTAGCGTGGTCGACTACATGGCCATGGTTCGATTACCAGTCGATTTGACTAAAATATACGGCATATTACACCAACAAATATCTAATTTGATTATCAGAAACAATAATAAGTATAGGAGGTTCATCTTACCAAACTTGTATTACTTTTTTTATTCACCATGATTTTGTTACCATTAATACCTCAATGTCAACCTCAGTGGTCTCGTGGTAAAGTGATTGCCTAAGAGCCCAATCAATGTTCGTGGGTTCAAATCCAGCCAAGGTCGACGTATTTTTCTTGAGAGATATAAATCCGTAGCACGACTTCCTTCGGAGGAGAAATATTATTATTATTATTAGCACCGCGTCTTACTACCCGTTCGGGTTATACGCACTTACGCTAATGTGTAATGGTAGGGTGATTGTGAGATGAAATGAAGGACCTACAGTTTAACGTGGAATCCGAACCATGGTGGAGGCCTGGCATTCCCCACATTCACAAGATGTCTTGTCAGAGGTGAAGGAAGGGTTTGGTAATCAGATAAATCTTTGCCGGGAAGAGGAGAAATAAAGCTGTCGGCCTCTTGCTGATTGTGGCATGTAAAAGATTCCTAGATGGTGTGTGAGAAATACCTTTACGTCAAAATTAGTGGACTCTTTCGCGCTCGATCGAATAAATTCAGTGTAGAAGGCAACGAGGAGCTACCATACGTATTGAACTCCTTTAGTAAATGTGATTTATACCAGATGGTGCAGGCAGCACTAACCGTCGGATGGGCTGAGTGCATGCTTAACTCCGGATAGATATAAATCACATAAAACCAGTCTTTAGGTTGTTGACTTAAGAAGAAACAATCAATACTTTATTGACTAAATAAATAAATAAATCGCAGATGAATTATAACATTTTTTGCTATAATGTCAATATTAAGTTGAGTTATAAATTATTTAGGTAAGGTATATTTCCTCCATATATTATCCTATCCGTTTGTGCATGTACTGTACTAATGTGATAGGAATTAGGAAGATAACATTTAAGGGAGAATGTGTCCATCCACATGTTCGTGGAGGATGAGTAGAGAAACCATTTAATAAAAAGAGTCATAATCGATCAACCAACTCGTAAGGATAATCCCAATAGGTATAATCGATCCCTCTTCCTGTTTTCATCTTGTATAAACCATCACTCTCGAGTTCCTCCTTGAAAATATATTTGATGATTAGTGAATATTTTGATCCTGCGCGGATCTTGATACGTGCGTAGGGGTATTTATCAACTGATGCGCGTTCGTTTCTTTGATCATGGACTTGTATACATTCAAATCCTCCTTGGTATGTGTGGGTGCTCTTCTGAAGAGTAATTCTAATAGCCCTAGGGTATACGGTACGGCCATATTGTTAATAAGTACTGTGCCATCCCTCTCGTCGAATATGATACGAGTATCTTCGAGCTTGGTAGAGTTACCTTCATGATGAACGCCGTAGGTTTTATCAGAATGTGCTTGAGAACAAAAAAGATAAGTCTCCAATAAATGTATTTTCTGCAATCTCTCAGGTGAGACTTCTACCTACTCCTTCAGTTCGGGTTAGGAGAGCACCTTCGCCATCTTGTTAAGAGGATCAATTATAGGTTTGAGGTTTTCCTTTGAGACGTACTCAGATTCGTATCAAGCATCGAGTAGTTCCTTATACTTTCGTTTAATAATATTACTCTCTTTTATTATATACTCCGTGACCTTCGGTGACATGGTGAAAGGTGATCATTTCTCTTACGATAAAGAAACGGTTCATTATATCTAAACGTAAGTAAAACCTAATTCTGCGTGTAAAATCTGAGGTGTCGTTGAGCATTTTTCCGGCATGAAAAATATAGTAACCTTTGGATACCTCGAAAGGAGTGCTATTGATGGGTTTAAGATTCAACCAGCAAATAATAGCTTTCAAATTCATAAACATCGTTGAAATTATCCCTACCCTCTTGAACTTATAACCGCGTTCGCACGTTAAAGCGTCCTTCATCGTAGTTTTTGAAAAGGTGCCACGTCTGAGGGTAGTGCGGGCATTCCTATGGTTTGCAAAACTAAGCCGCCTGTACTGTAAAACCGATCGGTATCTGTCGTCTTTACTGATAGTATACCTCTCGCATTCAATTCGTTAAATTAGGTGCAAACAGTTTGAAGTATCGCGAAAGACTCCTATAGACTTAGCATCTTCAGACCTAAGAAATAAAGCGTAGTTTTATTCTCGTTGACACGATTTTCATGAGGACGAGACATTTTCCACGCCTCCTCCATGCCTGGACGGATACTCCTCCAAAGTTGGTGTACTTTATTCGATCCTTCTACCAACTATCAATCAACGAATCCATCGGCCATTTGATAGAATCCTTGGCCACATTGAGAGAGAGTATCTGCTTGTTACTATGTCTATCGTCCATCCTATCGAAGACTTCTTATAGGCATCCTTAAATGCGATGGGCGTCTCAACGTTTATGATCGTCTTTGATCTAGCATCGTAATACCCTTGAGAGGCTAAAGTCAGATTTCCTTCCGTCTCAACGATATATCTATACTTGTATATAGACTATGTCCAAATTTAGATATGGACAATATAATGCCTTATCGCGTACTCAGTATGCGTTAACAACAATCGGGAAAGAGAAAGGTATCGAACCCGTAGCGATATCATCCTTTATCAATCTCATAATCTTTGCTCAACACTAGAAAATTATACTTATTTTTTCCCCCAACACAGTGAGCATATTTCCTTAAACTTTTGGAACGTCATATCCTGATTCAATTTATCGTCATATACATTTCGCAGGTTTGTATCGTACATCCTGAAAAGGGTGAAAATGTTGACGTTATCTCTTACCATATCTTTTGGAATGCGTCTGACAAGGATAGAAACAGTCTATAGCCTTATACCTTCACATACTGAAATAAGCCTGTATGATAAACGGTTTATCACAAGCGACGTCGTCAAAGATTAATACAAAGTCGGGTTTAGCCTCGCATGGTGGGATAATCACCACGTTTTTAGAATAAAGGAAATAGCACATGCCTTCGAAGAGAGAAATAGCCTTTGATAAACGTTGATACTTGGGATGGTTCAACGATTAAGAGTAGATGTACACATGCTTGAAAGGTAGTCCATTTGGTTGCTCCAGCAGATTTATCATAGCGTTAGATTTGCCGCTATTCGAAGGTCCGCAGATGATGCAACGGATAGTATTTAGTAACACCGTAACGTGTACTTGAGGTATGGCTCTACCCACATCGTGATCGTTGTCGCATACAGTTAAATAAAATGTCTGTTTCTCGAGCCGCATGTCAACTAGAACAACTATATAATGTACGCACCTATATAAATACGAATCAGTACGTATCACGAAGCGAGGAAGGGGAAGAGGATTGCTGGAAAAGATAATAAATAATCTACCGTTTGAGATGGATACCTGGATACTAGTACTGAGAACCAGGAACCAAGTTGGAAAAACTATTGAAACGAGGAGATCCCGGAGTCAACGAGATAGATTGTTACTGTAAGAGACATGATATTGCCTACTCCAAGGTAAAATATCTTGAGGGGACGTCATACCACAGATCGCAAACTTACCGAGAAAGTGTAAAAGAGTACTCAAACCTGACTCGAAGTTAAGTGAGAAAGCTACCACGTGGGCTGTAGCCAACACGATGAAAGATAAAGTCAAGATGGGGTTCGGTCTGAAGAAGAAAGGTCGTCATCCTCAAGGGCGTGCTAATAAACGGCGTACTATTACCACTTGTCAGAATAAGAATAAGGAACGGAGAAGGTAACTTGGCTACAGAGTCTCATCGGCGTCAATAGGGACAAGTACGAATTTTACGATCTGGGCGATATCGGTTGTCGTAAGATTAAAAATCTGCACAATGTAGACGAGTGTTCCAGTCATTCCGGTTTCACCTACTCGTGCGCCACATAAAATGTCTGACTCCTCTATGAATGGTTTAAGAGTTTTAAGTCTGATCGAACCAAACGTTTGCGATCTGGCCAAGAGTGCAATACAGAACGATGCGAGTTCGGTCATTCCAGTACTTATTCATATCATAGCCTTGATCAACGAGTATAAACAGTACACCGATTTCGATAAGTTATCATGTTTCTGTGGTCAAGACGAGGTTGACACGGTTCAAAAGACGAAAACTACTGGCGGTGCTATAGCAAAACATATTATCGGAAAGAAAAATAAACTACTGAGGGAGCGCTCAAAGAGTCTACGCACGGACCTGCGAAAAAGAAGAAGCTATGAGACGAGTCTAAGGATGTGTAAAGAAATACACATACCTTTTTATTTTAAGTGACTAGTGCTAGTTTCTGGGTGTCTAATCTTCTTACCCTTTTGAAAATCTTCATCCAGTGTATCAGCATCGATGGTTGAAGAACGACCGTCCGGCTGACTGGGAAGAAAGTGATCAGGAGGCAACAACCCTGATGTTTACACTTACCCACTCTACCAGTAATCGTCTTTGAGCTTGAATATATTTTGATATAAATATAAATTAAAGAATGTGTGAAAAGAAAACGTTCGTTAACTACATGAAGGCTTGTATTTGAACGGGTAATGTAAGCTTGAGACTGTAGATCAAATTTTTTTTTATATTATCTCGGTCGTCAATCCTTCTTGGATACATTATGTTTTGTGTACAAGTGTAAGTCTAGGAATGTAACAACATATTTTCAAAAATTATTATTACTTTGTAATCTTTGGAAAGATATGTATTTAACCAATTAGAGTATAAGTCTATGAATGTATTAAACATTTAAATTCTTTAAAAAGAAATGTATTTAATCAGTTAAAGTACAAGTCTAAGAAAGTATCAAGTATTATTTAAGTAAAAAAGAATAAATGATTATTACTGTGTTTACTTTTGGAAAGATAAAATAAAAACCCACAATACCTTTGTAATATTTCGATTTTATTAATTTAATAATATACTCTTTAGATAATCACACTACATTAATATTCTTTCTTCTTCAGACAATAAAGATAAAGTTACAAACTTGAAAAAATCTTAATCACGAATAAGCGTTGCATTATTATTATTTTCTTAATCATGATTCTATAAATCTTTATATGCAAGACATTAATTTCTTATCTTTTTCTTCAGACAATAGTGAAACAGTTACAGATCTTGAAAAGAGTTCCTCTTAATCATGAATATACACCACTACATAGTTACATTATTATTTTCTTAATCATTTACTCTATGATTATATACTGTAACAATACAATCTTCGTATTGCACAATAGCTACCCCACCCAACCTGATTCTACATGCTTCATCACGTATAACATACTACCCGCTCCTTAATAACTCCGACGTAACCTATAATAGTACTGTTCACTATTATAGCCCAATGCAGCCCAACCATCTCACATCAATTAAACATTCTTTATTCATCCATTATTGTCCGTCTACGAAACGAGTTGTTCGTCACGTACCTTGAATCTCCACGCTAACATCACTAGAATCCTGCCAAGTCAAAACGGCCCGGCTGGGTCGCGGACGACTACAAGAAATGTCCAAAGCTGTAACCGGCCCGAGAACATATTATGACTAAACAATGTTCCGGAGGGTCAAGCCGACGAATCATATCTGCACAGTGTTGCCACCTGGGGGAAAAACATGGCAACGGTCGCCTAGCAACAGACGCTTCCAACGGCTGTCGAGAGTGATCAACTTCAAATATTCGTGTTTTGCTGCAATGCGTCGGCTGACGGCCAATCAGCGACCAGGAAGAAAGAAGAGACTGATGTATGATGACGTGATGCCTGTGGTTACGTGACTGGCTAGGATATGAACTTTCCCCCCCTTTGTTTTGTGTGCTAGATTCAGAAAGAGTATATATAAGTGTATAAAAATTGTATATGGACAGAGCATTGCCAGAGGGCGAGGTAGAGAGAGCATTGCCAGGGGGCGATGTAGACAGAGGATTGCCAGAGGGCGAGGTGGACAGAGCATTGTATGACAGCGTTACGTGTATGGTGGTCCTGGAGGAGGGACCAGGGATTTTGGACCGATTGGTATCATTAGATTTATTTATAGAAACAGCATGATAGGTATCAGGGTCATGGAGGATAGACCGGGAAATTTAATTTGTTTAATATAAATGGACACTTTTTTTTATTTTGCATATTATGTATCAATGTATCAGGGTCGTAGAGGTTAGACCAGGCTGTAATTATGCTTTCAATATTATTAAACTGTTTATTTATTAGGTGTGTCGGGAATAAAACCCGCATTTATGATGTGGCGTGTCTCTAGTAGAACGCAATGGGGCGATTGGGCCTGAATTTAGCTTTGTTTACTCTTCAAATATTGTTTAGGTGTCAGTATGATTGTCATACGTTGCAAATTGTTAGAGTTAGTTATCAACACTTTGTTGGTATACGCTATTTTTAGCGTTTTATTCTGTGTCCATTTTACTCTATATCAATTTATACTTTGAGTTAATGTAAATGGAAGGACTTAAGATTTCATTGAATATAACTGTTAATTAAAATTATTACCTTAAATTTTGTTGAAAAGCTTAGTATATATTTATTATACTATCATTCTGTAACATGATAGGAAAGACCGTGAGTCAAGTTTATGAAGTTAGTTTTTAAGATACAATGTTTTCTTTATGGATAGTAGCTACTAGGAAGTTTGAATTAAGGCCTTTATCCTCTTGTCTGTTTGTTTTTTGAAGATGATTAAAACATTCCTGATTTAAAATATTTACTCTTTAATTTGTTGATGATATTTCATGTAAGCACATCCCCCCTTTCCCGTAGTTTTAAGGGCCTTTCCTACAGGGACAGTGGAGGGTGTTGCAATACACTCGTATGTCTTTAGACAAAATGAATTAATATTTTCTTAATCACTTACTCTGTATGTCTATTCATACATACACACACACAACCACACACACACACACTACATTTTTTTTCTTCTTCAGAGAGATAGAAGGGTAGTACCGATCGATGCCTCTCTCTCTCTTCACAGTTGGGAGGGAGTAGATGCCTGCTCGCTTATAGAGTAATGGTACCACAGTAGAGTATTGACTGTGCCAGGTACTATATATCTATTATCGTCGATATAGCATATGGCAACCCGAATTAATTTTTGAGTGCAAAAGTTGAATCCTACGGCTCCTATCCAACGAAGCTCTCTCATGACTAGTGTCTTATTGTTCAGACATTTGCAACAGTTCTCTAATGAAAGCATTCTTAACACGATACTCTTGAACCTTTTAGTCTTGAGCGTCTCGCCATCTCCTTGTACCGCGAACGAATAGAGTTTAGGACGTAAACCTATGAACTCAGTGATTGATGATCCGACCTCGAGTTTCATCTTTTAGTTTACCAAGTACCCCTTTATTTACTAGAGGCCTCCCGTAAACATTGTCTTGTCTGTATGTAGAGGTATCAAGGTAGTCATTAGATAACGAGATAGGTCATTGGTACGCATCCTCAACCGTTATGCAATAGGGGAGTGAGTCCGTGTCTGAGATTTAACACACCTGGTAGGAAGGCTGGAACCATAACCTAGTAATGAAGACCATAAATGACTACCTTCGCGATATTTCCAATACGCCGAACCCTGTATGGATCGGCATATCGAGGTAAATCTCTTACGGTTCCATCTCCATGATGTTAGGGTTTTCTGACACGATCGTAAGGCTTTAAATACTTTGGGTTGGCTAGGAGGTTACCCGCTCCAAATATCTCTCACCACCTGGTAGCGATCTTTATTGTACGGTAGGCCCTTTTGTTAGATATAAGATGACAGAATGCGCTATTGTTCATAAGTTTGAAAAACATGTTTTTAAACTGATTGCTCACTTTATTAATCTTCGTGTTCAGCGTGATATACGGAGTCATCCAAAGTATTGCTTGAAACTGAGAGCCCTGTGGACTCTTGTCAGCTTCATTCGATTCGCTAAGCATAGCTTTAGATGACAGTAGTGAATGACGTACCCAGACTTATCGGCTAAAGTCGTTAACAATTTATCTAGTTTCTCCACGAGTGAGATCCCTTTCTCTGCACAGAACGTCAAGTCGGAATGAGCATCGTGTACATCTCTAGGATATTCGAGATCTACCTGCATGATATGCCCCGTCTCCGCATCTTCCCCTACCTTTTGCACATCCAATTGGTCGATTTCATCATCATACAGCGCCCTGAACCCTTCATAGGGTCGTGAGGACAACATGCTAAATGAATAGAGTCCACTCACGTCTAGATAAACGAGGTAGGTCTCGGGCTTGGAACGGTCGAAAGACTCCATATACCGAGTATTCACCACGGAGTGACGATTAGCCACAAAACATGCCCCTCCTCAGATAGCTCCCTGATATATTAATGTATGTCAACATCATAGATTAATTTGAGCCGTACCCCGGTTATTCTCAAGAGAGCTTGGTACGAAGACTAGAAGCCATAAGGGACCATCCAGGATCGAGTCTATACGTCCTCATGCAGAGATCGCGAAAGTTCTCAAAGACGTAAGCCAGTAGCGTCACGTCCACATAAATGTAGAGGTTCGAGTAGTCCGAACAGTCGCCAAACCTTGCACGCATGATCATTGTCTTCCTGAGAGATAGGACTATCCGTGAGCACGTTGTAAAATTTATCCTTGCTTGTTAACTGAGTCTCGTCCAGTCGCTCGAATGAATCTAATAAATCTAATTTTTTATATCATTTAGTTCATATTTGACTTATATAGTGATATTTTTGAAAATGCTAGTATCTTTGCACGCAAATTGAATATTGTAGAAAGTTTCGAAAAATAAAGCTTTAATTGTATTTTTTTAATAGAAAAGAAAAATAATTTATATTATTTTTTATAACACTTAATTAATAGTTGTGATATT
Source organism: Timema monikensis (assembly GCA_902151445.1). Lineage (NCBI taxonomy): Eukaryota > Metazoa > Arthropoda > Insecta > Phasmatodea > Timematidae > Timema > Timema monikensis. The sequence goes on from CABFVZ010001451.1 coordinate 133,550, forward strand.
TTTTTTAATATTAGCAAGCAGGAAATTCAAATATTGTAGAGTGGGTTAAAGCATAAAGCTTTAATCTTAAACATTTAGTTCATATATGCCATAACTTTTTTAAATAATTAAGACCAGTAAACGATATAAGGACACTTAAAAGAAAGAGAAGGTTTTTTAACTACAATATTTTGAATAATTTGGTTGTATATTAAGAGCGGTAAAACCTTACAAGAAAATATTGTGTGAACTCGCTTCCCTACACAATTAAGCATGCACGCACACAAACATGTTGTATAACCAAGTAGATTTGAATGTACACTTACCTTCAAGGGTCAATATAGCCGTCTTGATAAAATTAGAGATACCCTTGTATACAAGCAGCACCTCCGCCTTGGTGATGTCTTCCACCTGGACATTAGTTAGCAGCGAGAAGTGGTAAGGCAACCATAAATTGTAATTCCCGTCCAAAACAATGAGGACTAACCCATTAAAACGAGTGTTCAACGCTTTTATACTTGTAATGCGGTAACCGCGACCAACCTCTAAATCTGTCAACTTTCTCGGTACGATCTCGCTAGATCCTACCGTGCTTAACAAGATGGCTAGAGTATTCGCTCGACATGGTTAATGCCTATCTTTAGATTATATATGGAAGCTAATGATTCTTCCTAGAAGAGTTAGGTCTGTATATAAGAACGAGAGGATTCCTAGCCACTTCTCTTCCCCTACTGTGCGCACGACTCTGAATAAGTCAGCTTTTGAAGATTATCGTATGTGAAATCGTAGAATGATACTAATCTTCCCAGGGTGATGTATAATGACTTGGAAACGTCATTGCTTATCTCACTCAGATGTCCACATTAGGATCATTGAAGCACGTGTCGCATCTGCGTGTGAACAAATTCAGCCCTAACTAACCTCTCTAAGAGGTTTGTTTTGACGACGCGATTAAATATATACATCCTTTTAGCGGAGGAGGTCCCAGTCCCAGAACCAATCTGTTGACCTCCAGGATTAATAACGCGTGTGTCTTATAAATATCCACCACCTAAGCGTACATGCACACATATCCTCTTTTAAGAGAGTTATCTTTTTTTTTTTTAAGATTATTACCACCCGGTATTATCCCATACAGTTTCAAAGACGTCTGTGTCGTATTTGAGGTAGGGATCGTTCACTAACGATATTAAAGACCTAGAAGGAGGGGGCACCCTTTTGCATGTTGGTACTAAGGCTTGAATATTGCACCATGCGTGTGCGAGAGAAAAAGCGTACATCCACAGATGTCGTTGATCCTTTTTTTTTAAAGATTATTACCGTCTGGTATTATGTCATACACTTTCACCCAGGGTAAATGACACCTGTGTCGTATCTGTTTACTCATGTGTGATTGCATTGAATGCTCAGAACACATCCATTAATCTCCAGGATCAATGACGTGGGAGTCATGAGTAAATTCAGCTATAAATATGTCCCCTCGAGCGTATCNATGCGGCTAAAAAATGGGCCCCGCGGGGGTAGCCAACCCCCCCCCCCCACTCTCAACAAAATTCATCCTCCGCCTACGTGACCAGATTCAACCCCCTCCCCCCCCTCCAAACACACCGCCACCCTCGAGAAGCCATCGGTCTCCGATCGATAAAAATTAATTCATACTCGTCTCCCCCTTGAGATAACACTTGTCCTGAAAGCCACATACATGCTAAAGAGGGTATTTGAAAAAAAAAATCCATACCCCTCTACCCCCCTGAGATACCGCGGTCCTGAGGGTATCTTTTATACACCACTTAGATTCTCCATATTCTATTATGTTTCTTCAACAATATATATTATTTCGTTTAATATATCTTACGAGCTATAAGCAGAAATTCTGTGCGGTGCCTTATACCATTTATTTGTAATAATAAGCATAAATTTAAACTATAGTATGGGCTAAGTAAGTATGAAATATTATAAAACTTCACAATCAAGGCTAATTAACATAATAAGTTAGAGTAGAATGATAAGCTTTTATTAAGTACACGACTTTACAATCGTAAGTTATGCCTTAAATAAGATTATTTTATATTAATTAAAATAGCGACGTCATTAATAGTAGTAGCTAATATTTTTTTATTGGAAAACATGTCCACACTGTTGGGGCACGCAGTCTAAATGTCAAGCTCATCTAGTCTGGTTTCTGGTTTTCCGATGACAGGAAAGTCAGGGTTCGAATCTCAGACAGGTGTACAGAACATGTTTTCCTAAATGGTTTATCACTCGCTCCATACGCAAATGTGAATACATCACGTATAATTTATACCTTCTTCATCTCTCAATGTAAATATGCTGATTGCTCATAGGGGCAGTAGGATGCGGTACACGTAAAGAAACGCAAATAAAGTAGAATTTACATTTTCTGGGCAGCAGAAGAGCCCTTAAAACTGGCCTCTTTCTATGCATCCATCAATAATGCACCCTTTAATTATTATTTTTTTACACTTTCTAGCGATAGCATTTCAAAACTGACTTCCTTTTTAATCCTGATGTGGGCCAATTTCCCCCCAATTTTTTTTATTTGGTGAATGACCGTTGACTGCCATCGGTCACGCCAGTAGCCCGTGCAACAAGTCTGTTTATTGCTGCCATATAACTTTAGTTTGAGGGTTGGTTAGGTGAAGGAGGAGGGGAGGGGGAATTGACCTACTCAGGTCACCGGACAAGGTCATTACGAGAAGTTATCGGGAGAGTTATGGAGAGGAACACTTTGTATGAAGTACCTCTTGGGCGCTCCGAAATTACTTCGTGATGGTAATGTGTCGAAGAACTTCCAGCGAGTTGGTTGGAAAGAATGAGAAGGCGGTCATTTCGGAGAAAGTGGTTACTACTTTATCAAAGGGATGAGTGGTAACGGGAATCGACCAGAGGTGTATAGGCCTCTAGTTCAATTCTGGAGAGCACATGAAATATTTAAGTGTAAGTGAACAAATTCAATGCATACCCTAGTTTTAATATTTCTTTAATGGGAAATAACTTCTTTTACAATTATAAAAGTTACTAAAACAGTTATAATATATCTATACAAAATCCCATTTGACCCACAAGTGACAATTTTAATAGTTAATACCACTGAAATAATATTACTAGTAAAATAGAATGTTGACCGCATAATGTATGTTTGTATTTTCTAGCTGTTCCTTTTCAGCAAAATTATATCAATATTTATGTATAACTATTTCCTTTATGTACTTTGACGACATTTTAGTATGAGTCAAGTTCTATAATTCTACTTTATTTCCCTCTATACATATTTTATTTTGTATTGCATTTATTATAATCATTTAATTACATAGGAGTGAGGCTCCTTATCCTAAATTAAATTATTTTTCCAACTAGCTTATATTTAACTTAATACTCATGAACATATCACAAATACATAAATCGTTGGGTACGCGCACTAAACGTCAAGCTCAACTAGTCTAAATTGCCGGTAACAGAAATGTTGGGGTTCAAATCCTAGACGGGTTTACTAAGTGTGAAAATATTTCCATTCATGCAAATGCGGTTAAGTTATCTCTAAAATGCCACCATAATCATATTTCTCATTAGTGAAGTTAACGCGGGTAGCCCGGTCAGTAGCAAATCGTGGTGAGTAGAAAAAATGTTTTTAAAAGAAAAGTAAAAATTAGATGGCCAAGCTTTTGGTGCCAGAAAAATAAACGAATATTATTAAAGTCTGACACTTTAACTCAGTTGGTAGCGTGTCTTTCTACTGAACTAAGAGTCCCTTGTTCGATTCCTGACGTGGCAAAATTTTTTTTGTTGAAATGTAGGTTTACCTTTTCATGATGATTAATTAGTGGTCGGGGGTTGGGTGTTGTGTCTATTATAGATTTAAAGTAGTTTATAAGTCGTGTGCTAATATAATCAGTCGGATCAGAAAGTGCTCTTTAAATACCTTAAATAAATGAAAATAAATAGTACGTAGCTACGCAAGGACTTTCTAGCTCTATTGTTTAAAAATGGAGATTTTACTCAAAACTCGTAAAATATGTGAAATTAAATAATAGACACTAATAAACCAATTAAAAAATTGCACTATACTTACGTAAAACATTTTAGAGTCCCGGTTTTAAATTTTATAATTTTATTAAAAAAAAATTAATTTCCTCAATTGTATGTTTGGACCAATAAAAACAGATCAATATTGGGTCCACAAGGGTCAACACTTCGTATTAAAACTTTGACTTCCGGTTAAAATTTTAAACATTTTATTAGGTGTTGAATATCTTCAGGTCATCGCATTGCTATTAAATTTCTCATTTATACATTTTGACCAATAGAAAATGTAAATATTGACTAATGAGTCCGAAATGAAGGCGACAGATCATTATTATACAAACATTTACCCTAAGAGGTTCAAGGAAAAAGAACATCAACTTTTTTAGAGACCTACTTATATTTAATTACTCTATGGCATTGGAGAATTATTTCGTTAAAACTTAAGTAGTATTTCTTTACAACTAAATATCTCAGAAAGTGTTAGTTTTACAAAAATATATTTCAAGTAAAAGTTTTTTATTTTAAATAGTACTATAATTTTGCAATGCTAAGTTATTTAGTATCTCAAATAGTGGCGGATACGGAGATTTCCGCTTCTGTAAAGTATCCTAAATATATGTTTCTTATAAAAGATTTGTATTAGAAATAGCCCTACATATTTGCATTAATAAGTAATTTCATATCTCAAAGAGTTTTAGAGATATGATAAAAAAAAAGAATGTAAGCATCAGACCGGAATCCTTTAAGTAATTTTGCCGAAATATTGAGAGAATCAATTTTGTTTGGAATATTTATAAATGTTTAGAAATGAAAATTAATCAAAATCGTTAAAGCCGATTTTAAGATTTTTTTTTTCTCTTTTCTTCAGTAAACTACCCTTAATTTTAGGGTTGGATAGCCAAATTCATAAAACCCTTGAGACAACCTTATGAAAACCCTAGATACAAAGTTTTATCCCAATCGGTAAAATAGTTTAGGCTCTTGTCCAACGTATAGAGACAGGCAGACGGAAATTCAAAAAACAGTTTTTTAGATTCGGGGGTTCATGAAACGTCAACAATCACCAACACCTCAAGTTTGATTTTTTTTTTACGATCACAATACTTTCTCTACCTGTAATATAGCGAGAAAGTAAAAATATTATATACATTCATTTAGATATACTGGCAGTGATTAGTTTGTAATTGATTGACAAAAATGTCAGTTTCGTGGCGTGGGGTGTTGACAATGTAAGCAAAGCTGGTTTAAACGCTGCCTATTAATATGGTTCTAATCGCCAATTATTGGCCAGTTATAAACCAAAATAGATTCTTGAGTGAAATGTGTAGGAAAGATTCTTGGTATGGTTGGTCAAACTGTGACTCAGTGAGGAAAAACATATCAGAAGTGTACAGCTAGTTGTTTTTTTTAGCACCGCGTCTTACTACCTGTTCAGGTATACGGCTTTGTACTAATTTTACGCTAATGTTTTAGAGATGAGAAAGGTTGAATTTAGAGGGTTCACCCACATTTGTATGGAGGGAGAGTGGACAACCATTTAGAAAAACCCACCGTCAGTGAACCCGGCCAGGATACGAACCCCTATCTCCTTATAATCAGCATTATAGTTTATGGAAAGATTGACGCACTATACAATGTGGCCACTGAAGCAGGTGGTACATACTTAAAAAGATCTGGGTACTCTGGCAACACTCTAAAACGTGCCACTGAAAATATAAATCGTATTTGCGAAAATTTAATCAGAACATTGATCTAAGAAAAAAAGTAATATGGCTTTAGTCAAATGTTCCTTAAAATAAACTTGACACTGGTTACGACAACCAAATAATTATTTCAATAAATTAGAATTTTCTTAAATGACTGAATGTTATTCCCATAACATTTTTTATTATAACAGTTAATGTAACGAAAAAAGGGGGTAAAAAATTAATTAAAGTTGGTACAGGCAATTCCTTTAAAAATAATAACATTCGGCGAATTAAATAATGTTTATATAGGAGTGAATTCGAGTGTAATGAGAAAGAAAATTAAAGAATGGAGGTAGTTAAGAATAAATGGACTCTATTTAGAACGAGGAAGAAATAAAATAAAATAAAAACATTCTGCAATTAATAATTCAAAATTAGAGAAACCTTTGAATACATAATTAACCTGAGAAGCTTTACTAGTAGTAGGGTGTTAAAAAGAAAATCAGCCATGCGCGAGAGCTGTTAGTTTAAACAAAACTTCCTCATTAAGGATGCAAAACTGTGTTTTCCTGATTATTTCTTAACTCAAATTATTATATATCTTTGTGCTTTAAATAAATGTATACGTGTAGATTTCATTTCCAAGCAAAAATACAAATAAATCTTAGCTAATTAATTACCTTTGCGTGGGACGGTATGAGAATAAGTAAGTTTTTAAATAAATTACGTTCCAGTTGTTTCCGTCCTATTCCCCTAACAATGCAATGACGGATGGTGAGATTTGTTTAAGCTGACGTGATCTCCAAGTGTGTGTGTGTCCCCTTACCCCCCGGGGTTGTCGAGATTTCCTGTTCGCCCGGAGGTCGCATGGCGTGTCTAGTTCGGTAGTGTCACGCAGGAAACACACCGCTACCAACACAAACTTTGAACGTTCAAATTCCCAAACACCGGCATCGGAAGATACGAGGACTGAACCTCAAGCTTGGCTAATCTTCTTTGTCGGGCTTCGAGTCCAGGCTGGATGTAGTGAGGGCATTTTTTACTACATGGTTCCCCTCACCCTCTCCAAGAAAATGCAGGTACTTTTTCTAAAAATTACCTTCATCCCTGACCCAAAATTGTAGTTAAACACGTATAGCCCAAACGGTTAGTAAGACGCAGTACAAACAAAAAATGCTAGCTAGCTCTTGCTTCGAGTATTACTACCCATCCAAGCTTTCTGCACTGATGGGTTCATGGATGAGAAAGGTAGATTTTAGAAGAATAATACCAGCATTTCTGTATAGGGACCAAGGGAAAACATTCAAGAAAAAGAACACCTCTTTACACTTAAACGGGATTTGAAGTCTGAACCACCCAATCACCGGCAAACCAGGCATGACGAGACTGACCACTTAGTCCGAGTTCTTGTTTATAAAGGTGACATCTAATTCATCTAACTAAAGGAACTTTAACAGAAGAGGTAGCGTAGGATAAATTCAGTGAACATCAAAATATGGGAAACCTAGCCCTAGTCCAACAGGTTGGAGGTAAGAGCTAAACCCCGGTCCTCCAGATCAAAACTAGGTGGCTACGTACTGAAAGCGCACAGGCCGACTTTGTGAACCTGCTTTGGAATACATCAGAAACGCACAAGGTAGACACATCAAATGTGCACCATTATTTGTAGTATCTAAACCCTATATGGCCTAACATAGACTAACATAAACATTGTAAAGAGAGTTAAGGGTGTTATATATAGTCGGGCTATTTAATATGCACTTCCTGAACCGAGAGATTATATCAGCACACGAGAATTTCTATAAGTGAGAGTGAAAGAACCTACTAATTTTGCCGGGAAAGGTATGTTCACATACCTCTCAGGGATCTTTTACATGTCACAATACACATGGGACCGAAGGAGACGGCTTCACTTCTTTTTTGAAAGAAGTTTTCCTACGTATTTTTATCACTCAAGAAAATCCGTCGACCCCGATTGGGTATGAGCATACGAACATCGGGTCCTGAGGCTAGCCCATTACCCCAAGACCACTAAGGTCGACAGTAAGGGTGTTGTTCCCTGAATATTTCCTATTATACTATTGTAAAGATTAAGGGTGTTGCTTACAATATATGTTTACATATTGCCACGTTATGCAGTTGCTTTTTTCCTTTGCGCTTTTGATGAGGTTTCTCGCTCTTGTGAGCTTTCGATGTTTTCCGAAACTGAGCACGCCAGCCGAGCGCCCTGGTACCGATTCAGGGTGCCAGATCAAAATGTGACGTCATTAAAGAGGTGGAACGGTGAGGTTGGCGTGACTTATGATATTTTAAATTCAGTCCTACATTAAAAATGCAGTCTTAATATTTATTTTATTTCTTTAAACGCTACAATAAAGGAGGTGACCTTGGTGGTCTTGGGGTAAAGGACTCGCCCCAGGACCCGATAGTTGTGGGTTCAAACCCAACGGGTGTTGACCAATTTATCTTGAGCGATGAAATTACGTTACACAAGTTTTAAGACGGAAGTGTAGGGGAGGCGAGAAAAGGAAAATATTTCGGAAGTTTCTAGTTAAAAACTTATTTTGTTCAAAATAAATCAACTACATCTTCAGTAGAAACACAATGGTAACCTCAACAACTCTAAGGGTGTAATGAAATTAATTAAAAACTTTTTTTATTTAAAAAATTTGTTAGATAATGCCACCATGCTCTTTACAGATATTCAAGAACTGTTGATTCAGCATGTGAAGAAAATTAAACTTTATGTTTGTTCTGAAGCAATATTTTATTTATTATGGCCAAAATAAGTATTTTGATAGAAAAACTGCAAAAACACCGTTTCTTGCGTACCCTAAATACCAGCTTCCCTAGTCTGGTTTGTCGGTATTGAATAGGTCGGGTTTTTAATCCGGGTTAGATGTACTGAGAGTGATTCTTCCCATAAATCATATCTTTCTCATCCCCACAACACTGGCGTAATTAGTACACATGCGTACAGCCTAAACAGGTGGTGAGACGTGGTAAATAAACTAAAACCATAATAACATTTGCATTTTGTTCGCTATTGAGTTTTTGTCCAAGTTTTTATGGTCACTTTGATATCTGTAGGCGTGAGGATTTTTTTTATAAGTGATTAACAAAAGGTTTATTAACGATTCGATCTTAAAGAATAAGGATAAGGGGGTAGTTTAAAGGAAATTAATTCATATAAGTTTGGAGAAGGGATGGTAAAACACAATGTGATAAACCACCTTTAGTACACTGGGCCGGGATACGAACCTCAGCCTTATGACATACCGTTAAGTTTACTACGAACATGTCGCTTTAGACTGCGTCATTCCTTGTGGAGGTGATATCCGTTAAGAGCTCTAATGTAATCATAAGTTTCAGACCTGTTTACAATGTATGCCTTATAATAATAGTAGTATGAAGGTTGGAAAGGTGATACCCTGTCACCAATCACCACGTGTGAAGGATTGGCCATAAAATGTGGTGAATTTGAGTTTTCTATTTATCGCAGGAAAATAAACTTTTTCAAAATGGCTAGTGTTGTTTGTAAGTTGATACTTCCTGTATATCATTGAAAGCAGTCCACTATATGAATGAGCCATTAACGCAACACTGCCATTCAATACTCCCCACCACTCCTTTCCCAAAAATTCGTTTCATCTCTGCATCCAGACAAATAAATAGTCAATTTTCGCATTATATAGTCTTATATTTTCGATTCGCTTTGCAACCCGCGGTAAGTTTTCTTTGTAAGTGGATGTAAACTAATGTAATTCCAGGGCAGTTTTTTGATAGGTCTTACCGTTTAGCCACAAGAGACTTCCAAAGATAAGTCCGCACCGACTTTAAAGTTGCTCCGACATTTATTTATTTTTTGCTTAAACTTTTTTTTTTAACTTTTTGAAATTTTCCCGTCAGTTACAGGCTAGGAGCTATAAGTTTGCCAAATTTCAAGTTTCTAGCTCATTTGGAAGTGGGTAAATATTAATGTCAGTGAGTGAGTCAGCCATGTTTATAGTAGTATAATGTGAACAATTTCCTCATTTTCGTCCGAGGCAGCTGTAACTGAGTAGTCAAAGTGTACATGTCTTGAATAAACTTGTTCTAAGGGAGAGTGTGTGTGCTATTTTAAATGTTCGTTTGGGCAACATAATTTCTCAATTTTTTACATGGTGTGGCGACTTTCACTTCTCATTCACCAACATCTGTGGCTACTTGAAAGCTATGTTTCCCACCTCTGCTATATGAGGTTTCATTTATTTACTGAACTATTTAAGAGACACTCTCTAAACATTCGATTAACCTAAGAGAGCACACCTGATACCACACTTTCAGCTCTAGTGCCTAGATATTCATTAGTTGAATAGCAACATGGGTCCGTACGTGCATAAATGGTAACAATCTTTGTCAGCGCAGTCGGGATTTCCCCCACCTTATTACAATCCAATTTTAATAAGAAGAATCTTATTTTACAGTGTCTATCAGTTACTAAATCTAATATTACGTGTTCATACGTCAACTCATATTTATGATCCTGTCGTTTTTATAGCTATTATTAATACATATAAAATAGCACTAACAATTTGGAAATAAGGTTATTAATCTCGAACACAATATATTGTTTACATATTCCAATAAGCCTTTCCTACCTAAATCCTACTATACTAACACAGGACATGGATATGCCCATGGGGAGCTCAAGGTTCGAATCTCGGTCAGGTGTACCGAGGGTGATTTACCCAAAATGGTTTATTACTCTGTCTCCACGCAAATGCAAGTATACGTCCTCTAAATATAACCTTGCTAATCTTTAAAGCCATTAGCGTTGTTAGTACATAATCGTATAACCCGAAAGAGTGGAAATAAGACGCGATGCCAACAATATTTTTTTAGATGAAGTGTACCTACATTTTCATGGACATAGAGTGGGGAACCTTTTAGGGAAAACCCTCCTTAGTATACCCTGCCAGGATACGAACAGTGACATCCCTCTACCGACGGAAAATCAAGATTAAATGACCCAGACATTTAGTCCACTTGCCAATCAATGCGGACTACACGGAATCGAACCAGGCCCGTTTAGATTATCGACCAAACCACGTTTCACTAAAAATCATCAAAAACAACGTTAAGCTGGAACCCAGAACTTGGTTTATTTCTGGACACCATATGTGCGAAAATATGACGTTGGTAAGACTGAGGCTAAAGATAAAACGGTTGGTTGGGGTGTGGGGGATTGAGAGAGCAGAGAGAAAGAGAGCGAAATAATAGTAACAAGAGAGTCACGGCATTCACTGCTCAATGAATGGCTGTTGGTCACGTGAGACTGGTCGTAGCTACTACCAACCCACTCCTACACCCCGCTAAGTAATAGATACATTATCTAGTCGCAAAGGGGAGGGAATATGTCCCCTTATTCACCACTTCTACCCTCTCAGCGTCGACAACCAATCAGAATAGGAAGAGGTTTGCAGTCCAGATGATAGTAGTAAAAAACACGGACACTCCAGTTTTATTAGAACAAGTGTCCGTCCCTTGGTTGAGTTAATATTATTAGTATTATTCGGCGAATTCGACTTTTATCATAAAAGAAAAGCCAAACGCAGAGAGTTATTTAAGTAACTTCCTAATAAGTAATTTATCCTGTAGAGGTTCTACCTGTAATATTTAAATTAACATTCTGATCTATTTGTTTGATTATTGTTACTGGTTTTTTTTTAGATACATATGCTTTCACTAGTCTCATGTTATTTAATTATTATTTCATTATTATGTCCTATTTTTTTGTAACTATTCATCAGTATGTATTATTTATCTATGATTGTTTATTTTATTTTGTTATTATATATATTTGTGTACTTTTAGTGCTGGTCTATCATGGGCTTCTCAACTGTTGACCAGCAATATGATAAAGGAAATGGAAATAACTATAATTATAATTATTTGGCACCAAGTCTTACTACCCGTTCGGGATCTATGCATATGTACTAATTAGGTTTACGTGTTAGAAATGATGAAAGGTTGAATGTATATGAAGTGTGTCCGCATTTGCGTGGATATAGAGTGGGAAACCATTTAGGAAAAAGTACCCTAATGGAATTCCAGTCCCGACCTCCCCGTCATCGGCAATCAGTAAGTATATTTTGAGAGTGATGCCTTTTGATTAGGTACATCAGTTTCTGAGCCAATATTCTTGGTTAAAATTTTGAAGTTATCAATAACCAAGCTCCATTCCTATAAGCCAATTTTTATATTTTTACTATTTGTAAATAATTTTGTTTGCAGACCATATTAAGAGTTGCCACTATTTTAAACCAACATTTCCTGTATTTTATAAGTTTTACGACAGAATTCCCATTTTCCCAGGCATTTTAGAAAGTAGTATAGAGAAATTCAATTTCACTTTTAATTAAATTCACTATTGGAAAGACATTCCACAGTGTTTAGACGTGGCCGTCTTTAGTAATTAGTAACTAGAGACGGCCATGGTTTAAACTTTAGAGCAAGATGATTTGACCTTGACAAGGAAAGTTATGCTGTTACTACGCAGCCAAATATCTCAAGGATAAGAATAAGGGGGGATGGGATGAGCAAATACATTAATTTGAATAAGCGTGATTACTTCTTCAGTTCACTTTTTCTACTATTCAAATGACTACGGGGGTTTATTGTCACAAATTTACAAAAATATACCACTACATTTTTGATGTTTTATGAAACAGAAACAAACTCTGTGGTTTCCCAACTTTCCAGATGCACGACCATGCTGATTTAGGCCTACTACCCTTCCGGGTTGTCCGCATTTAACTAGTCATATATTAAAGATGTAGGGGTGAGAAAAGTATGATTTAAAGGAAATATGCCTGCAGTTGAGTGATACATAACACTGAGTCCGGTCTCAACCCGGACCTCAGCGTCATCGGCACACTAGACTAGACGATAATGAAGCCTTTATCCACATGCCCATCGATTAGACAAGACATTATTACACCTTCGTTTTTAAAAATTAAAGAAAAGTCAGTTCTGGTAGGTCCCGTATTATATTAGACAACCGATAGTTCCAAGTGAATGTTCGAACCAACAAATACAAATAGATGGGCGGGAAAATCACCCCTATTACTTTACGTAAATGGAGGTATTATTGCGTCATTATTTACCCAAACTGTGGGTTAGCAAACTGGCAGTTGCTACAACCTCGTGCGGGGAAGATTGAATGTCCTGCGACACGCCATTAGACGCGTGAGGACCGCCCGCCCGCACACGACCAGGCAAACATCACTCCAGGCAATTAAATAAAACAAGGGGACAAAACATCGCGGTTGTGAATATACACCCGGACAAACCTCGGCCGTGGGCTGTGATGGCATCGTGCTTTAAGATGACAATCCTGACAGCCAGGGTTTGATTTTCGGTTGCAAGTAGATATTTCTAATCTTCACGTGGTCGTGAAAGCGCACTGGATAGAAACGTACTTGTAGCGTAGCATATTTATTAGCAACTTCCCCAAATGTAATAGATCTCTCGCCCACTTGTTATATGCACGTGGACTATCTATAAGCGGCAAAAACGCCAATATCGTTGTACGAATGTGAAGCGTGGGTTTGTCAGAAGAAACACATGAGCAGAGTGGATTCAGTTGGAGTGAGATATCTAACATGTGGAAAAACTCGTATGGACGAAGTCTGTAATGAATAGGTGCTGTTTGAAAGGTAATCCAATTGGGAACTGATATATAAGTGTCTTATGTTGGTTGGGGCAGTTGACAGGATGAGTGTGGATTGAGTGGCGAAGCAAATATATGAAGGTAGAGTGTGTGGATCAAAAAGAAGGGGTAGACCATGTAATATGTGGCTAAATGTGGTAGATGAATGGATGAAAAAGAGAAAAACAAAAGAGTTTTAATAGTAAAAGAGTATGCATGACTCGGTGTATGCACGTTCATGAAGCGTATGGAGTATGGAAGGATAGGAAAGTGTGGAGAGAATTAGTGAGAATCGATTAAGTACGGAGGAGTTGTTTTTGAGTTATATGCATAGTTTCTTGCTACCCCGTAAGTGAAAGGCGTGATCATGTATGTGTATGTGTGCGTGTATGTATGTATGTATGTATGTATGTATGTATGTATGTATGTATTCACTAACTCACTTTTTATTATTTTTATTATTATTATTATTATTAGCAACGTTTCTTACTACTCGTTCGGGTTATACGCACTTACGCTAATGTGTAATAGTAGGGTGATTGTGAGATGAAATGAAGGACCTACAGTTTAACGTGGAATCCGAACCACGGTGGAGGCCTGGCATTCTCCACATTCATAAGTTGTGAATAATACACGTCTTGTCAGAGGTGAAGGAAGGATCTGGCAATCAGATCAATCTGTGCCGGGACAGAGGATTGAACCCCAGACCCTCAGCACAGAAGTCTGACACCTTACTCCTAGACCGCCAGGTCACCCTCACTCACTTCAATGGCCTAATGGCCTAAGGCGCAAGTCACTTTCGCATTTGGCTGGTCTGTTGAAGACCGAGATCGGAGTTCAAATCTCGCTCAGGTCTACTGAGGATTTTTTTTTTCCTAAATAATTTCCCCCTCACTTTCCATACAAATGCGGATAAATTATTTCTAAAATCCTTCCTTTCTCAGCCCTACCCCATTAGAGTAAGTATCATATGTGCGTATAACCTGGATAGATAGTAAGATGCATTGATTAAACAAAATACTGCTCTCAACCCGAGTAAGATATTTTGCATCATTTTTCCAGATGGACAAAGAAACAACGTGTTTGTTTAGCTGATGGTGTTCTACACTGGTATATAATTATACACACACACAAAACTGTGAAGTGGCATTTAACAAGAAGAGTCCATCCACCGAGTTAGTTTTCCAAGTGAAGGGGGGGCCATACCCAGGCTTGCGTCTTTTTGGTAGATTTTTATTTCAGGACCGCGGGATTATAAAGCAGCCCCACGACTCTTGCCAAAAGGAACACTCTGTAAAAGTCGATCTGTGCGGAGGTGAATTAATTACTTCGATTCGTGTTTTAGCAGTCATTAGAGATGAATGTGCGATAGTCAAACCAGCACGATTTTTATCATAAATTATTTCAAGGCATTATGGATTCATTACATGTTAACCAAAAATTAAGTATTTCAATAAATCAACTAAATTAATAAATGTGATATTCATTTAATATTATGGAATATCACCCTTATTATAATGTTGGTAGGAGATGTACCATATCTGCCTGACGTTCGATTACAAGACAAGTGTCTAGCGCTCATTAATAACTAACACACGCGTATCGAGAACGATCAAAGCGTCAGGACCTGAACACGAGACGTCAAGTGATATAATACACCACGTGCATTTAGACGCTAATGGTCCCAATGCTGTAGAAACCATAACTAAATGTATAATTAATAACATATTCAACCTTTACCAATTATACATTTGTAATTAATATTACATTTGCGAGAACACACACAAAAACTGTGGCTACGTGGACTAAAGCGTCAATCTCGTCTGGTTTGTTTTATAGGTGACGGGGAGGTAGGGGCTCAAATCCTGGTCAAGTGTACTGAACTAGTTTTCCCTAAATGGTTTCCCAGTCTTCTTCCACATAATGCGAATACAGTGAAATCGCTTAGTAGTCGACCCCTTCAAAAAATGTCCGTTACTAAGAAGTGTCCATTCTTGTCTTCAATTTTTGTCCGTTGCTTAGAGATTTGTAACTATGCATGGATATGCGTCTCCAGTATTGTCTGTGACCATTACTGAGAAAGTCAATTATTGGGAAGTTCTTTCAGCGTAAGAACCTATGTCATTTTGCAAGTAAAATGCAAATTGTCCGCTATTAAGAAGGATCTGCTAATTAGAGGTGTCTGTAAAAAGAAATTCCACTGTACATTTCCTAAAAAGGGTAACGCTCAAACATGGAGAAGATAAAATGTTGTAATAATATAAAATAGTGAGATTTTTAGCATCCCGGAGGTTGTCCTGGTGGTCTAAGGGTAAGGCGTCAAATTTGTGTGCTGAGAGTCTGGGGTTCAGTCCTCGGTACCAGCACAGGTTTATCTGATTGCCAAACCCTTCCTTCACCCCTGACAAGACGTGTATTAATCACAACTTGTGAATGTGGGGACAGCCAGGCCTCCACCGTGGTTCGGATTCCACGTTAAACTGTAGGTCCTCCATTTCATCATCTCACAATCACGCTACCATTACACATTAGCGTACGTGCAAACGAGTAGTAGGCCGCGGTGCTAATAATAATATCTAGGAGTCAGAATATAATTTTTATTTAGTGGAATTATGTAAGTCAAATTCAATTTTATGCAAATCAGTATATTCATAACTTCAATATCATTGGTGTCAAATAGTTTCACTGTAACAGCGTGTCTAATCTCATCAATTTACTAAATAAGACCGCGTATGACACGAACGGCTAGTAAGACACGATGTTTAAAACACTAAAGAAGACGTAAGGCCGAACTCTAAGGCGCTACTCTAGCAGTATAATAGACTGCCGATAACGGGAAGATCGAAGTTCGAATCTTGGTCGGGTTTATTGAGTAGGACTTTTATACAAAATTATTTTCCACTCTCCCTCAAAACAAATGCGAGATACACTTCCTATAAATATTACCTCCTAATCCCCGAAACCATCAGCGTAATTATAACATAAGCGTATACAACCCAAATAGGTAGTAAGACAAGGCGCTAAAAAGAACCGACATAGTCGAAGCCTGCAGAGAGTTATTATTACGTCTAGTCACAGAACAGAGTGGTTATGGAGGGGGGGGGAGTTACTTATCTGTGGTAATAATAACAATCGCATCGTAAAATAATCGTTTATAAACCTTGGGCAAACAAATTAGTCTGGAGCTGTGAAAGATCGAAATCGACCGACCCAGTGGGATATATCTCCGAACTCGTGACGTCAGAATGGGAGCGAGACACGCGCTTGGTTGGGAAGGAGGGTGGGGGTGGATTTCAATAGCGGTACATTATAAACAAATGAAAGTATATCTTCATAGTTTCCGTTAATTTGTCACTTCTACTTAGCGTGACTTCATCGGATTGTGGACAAACGAATTAGCTCCCAAAGCCAATTGAGACATTTTATAATTTATTTGAAAGTAGAACGCCCCTCTTATTCAACCCTTTGTATTCTAATAAAGGTAGAGGATACCTTGGTTCAAAACTAGACGTTATTAAACATATCTGGGTAAGATTACTCGTAATTAGAAATACAAAATTTTATTATTGAGGTTGTGTGTGTAATATCAAATTAGGTATGTTTGTAAGTTGTATACTGGTGTCATGAACGTATCCACCCCACCAATTGATATAAAAAGTGGACCACACTGATATTAAACTACTCGTTCGGAGTGATGGTCAAGGGTAAAAAGTAAGGGGGGGTGTTGCAGCAGAGCGAAGTAGGTATGTTTAATTACTCAACACTAGTGTGCTTTCACTAATTAAAACATATAACTAAGTTTGCAACTTTAAAGTACCAATATTACCAATGGTACGGTTATGAAGACATTGCTTCAGAGGGACTCCCCCTCTCCAAACACCCCATTCTTCCAATTGCTAAACCCTCAAATGGTATGAGTTTATCGAATGCCCCTTTTTCTAATTTTTCAAAAATATTAAATATAAAACAACTCAAACTTGTTTACAATGTTTTGATTTAGTACTAAGCTTAGTTATGACTTAAATTCAGTGTTTTCAATACTTTGGTTTTTTTTGTTTTCAGCGTATGGCGTACGTGGTATACCTAGATAGGGTATACCTAGGCGTCTCTCTAAACGTCATACCCGCAATGAATGGATGATGATAGTGATTATGAAGTTGTGGAGCCATTGTAAATATTAAATCTAGCCTAGGCTTAATTAAGTATACCATGTGAACAGACTTTTTTTAGCACTGCATCTTACTAACCGTTCGGTTTGTATGGGAACAGTTACCCTTTTACACTTTATAGAAAATACCTATGGTTCCTCCAGGAATCGAACAAACCCGGTCTCCATTCTGGTACAAATATAGTAATTAAATCAGGACTGTGAAGTCTGATTCATAGAGTCGTGGAGTCGGAAGCAATTTAGGGTGGAGTCACAGTTAGTAAAAATGTACCAACTACGGTTTAAAAATAAGAACGTGTAATATTATAGCAATATATTATGCTTTCTTTTATTATTTAAGACCAAAACTTGTAATTTGGATTTACAAATTTATTTAAATATGAATTCACAATATCAAAGACAATTCCCAAGAAGTAATCTGTTTTGGGTCATTTTATTGTATTAAATTTGTTATTACTAATTAATATAATAATACTTAATGCCTCGTCTTACTACCCATTCAGGATGTACGCTAATGAAAAGCAAGTGAAGTTGGTGTACCAAATTTTATTCATTACTTATCAAAGATCGGTTAGTAAAAACGGTTAAATTTGTGCACCAAATATGTGCAATATTTGTCATCACGTAAGAGTGGAAAGGAACAAACACCCGAGCGATAACATTTGTCATCTATTTTGAACGTGACTTCATCAAGAGATCAAAATACACACACACGCACTTGGCACAAATATGACGTTTCAAATTTTTTGGGAAAAAATAAGGGATATATCTTCATCATTTTAGGTAATCTTAATTTTAGTTTTTGTTACAATAAGGGTTTTAAAATTTAGATTTTTCCATTTAAGATGTGACAATATTGTACTTTGTGAAATAGGGCCCCCCTCATTATTTGCAATGTTCAATGTGACTAAAGCATAGTACGCACTTGGAAACAGTGTTGACCAACTGTTTCCTAACTGTTTCACAACTGTTGGCCAACATGGAAAAAACAGATTGTTGGCAAACATTAAATAAACATTGTTTCGGGTCCAGACTACAATGAAGAAATATTTCCCGTGCAGAGTTCAGTTGAGTGAAAGATGTATGTTGAGGTGGATGGTGCTATGGCTGCTATTGTGAGCTGTTCAAGAAGAGAGAAAATAAGAAAACGGTCGTGGGTTCGTAAAGTGCTCCAAAATGGTTAATACTATTCAAGCAAGCTTCTGACAAAACTGAAGATCGAAGATGGCAGTGGTTTTTGGAAACTTCACTCGCATGTCTTCTACAGATTTTGAAGTTGTTTTACAAATGGTTGGTCACAGGATTATGAAAAGAGACTCACGATTTAGATCTGCAATCTCACCTACTAGACCACGTTGCTTGTTGTCGGAAGTGTTGGCCAACATTATTTCTTGTAACCCATTTGAAATGGATCACGGGAAACATGTTTCTCCCGCTGCAAAACACAAAGGAAACAAGACAAAATGTTGCCCAACAGTTCCCCAACTGTTTCCGAAACAAAGGCAACACGTTTGCAAACAATGTTTTCGGGGAAATGTTTCCTAGTGTGTCATAGGCATAATCAAACGAGTATGACACACCTCCCATTGAGTAAGTAAGAAGTACCTGGCGGTGACGCAATCCATTGCATGGTTACCCCTGGTAACACTTTTCTTTGCTTTAAACAGACAGAATAAATCTTCAATTAATTTCTTCCAACCCAGTTTTTAATTAATTAAAAATAATGTAAAACAAATTTGGAAATTCCGGCCTCGAGGTACATATGTTTTTACACAGGGGCCAATGATTTTAAAATGTCAGACCTCTGCGCTCGGTAGATTTCGTGCAATGCTCGTGACAGACAGACAGACCCTTTATTTTATTAATGTGGATAGAATATACATATATATTTTCTAGGAACTGACACTATTTTAAAAAAACGATGGTGGCAGAACTAATATAATATGGCGTATGAATATATAAAATAATGTTTAGTAGCTTTGACCACTGTGCATTCCTACCGTTATTCTTCTATTGTTCAAACAAAAGGTATTCGACCTTTTTGATCGCATACCCTTAGATATAGTATATCTTTAACTTTCTGCCCTTAAAGACGTTGGTGCATAATGTAGCTATAAATATTCTATAATCTATATTTAGGGGAGAGAGATAAAGAGAGGAAAAAAATTGTGCTCCAAAACTACTTGTATTTTTGTCCGGGTCTTTTGTGGCTAGCCCTGAATCGGACTCCGATAATTCAGTGTCTACCGTGATATAAGTTAGATATTTAAATTTCACAATTCCCTAAAACGCCTTCGCGTATTCCAAATTGAATAAACACCGGTTTAAACCACTCTTGCTGCAAAGACACAAACACACACGCATTTGGCTTAATCCCAAGCTAAATATGGAACGTTAAGTTTTCTGTTTCTCGCGTGAGGTCCTAACTTGACAGTGACAAATAGCGAGCACTTTTTCAAACCATTCCCAAGACTATCAATTGACTTCCGGCGCAAAACGACCACCATCTAACTATATTTTACTACTCCCCTATATTACTCCGGGACCGCATGACGATGTTTCTATATAGAACCTTTTGACAGTTATCTTATTTAAATTTGAAATAAAATATAAAACATATAAGTTTGTAACTCTTGTCTCGGTTACGGGTTAGAACATAATAGTTTTTATTTTGTGTGTGCGCACCGCGTTTAGTGGAAAATATTTGGCTTGAATAAAAGAGTGACCCAGAAAGCATATTTTTAGACAAATATTCATTCTGGAATTGTATCAATCTATGAAGGGTTTAAAAGATTTTAACCTAACGTGATGGATGGGCTGTTGAGTATTGCGATTAAAGTTAGATTTCTGTGATACAGTGAGTTATTAAAAGTTCGCCTTACACCGGTACAGTTTAAAATTGTTGTGAGAAACATTCTTT
The DNA here is from genome assembly GCA_902151445.1 of Timema monikensis. Classification (NCBI taxonomy): domain Eukaryota; kingdom Metazoa; phylum Arthropoda; class Insecta; order Phasmatodea; family Timematidae; genus Timema; species Timema monikensis. The sequence goes on from CABFVZ010001451.1 coordinate 154,042, forward strand.
ATTTAGTTTCTTCTTTGCCTACTTTGGTGGCTACATGGTCTATGGCAGGGTGCTACTCTTGCAGTAGATTAGATTGCCCATGACGGGTAGTTCAAGGCTAAAATCTAGGTGAGCTGTATTGAGGTTTTTTCTAAAATGGCTATTCACTCTTTCTCCACGCAAATGCTCTAAACGCTTCCTCTAAATTTAACCTTCCTCATCCCTAAAACCATTACATAATCATATAAACGGAACGCGTAGTAGTAGATGCAAATAAAGAAAATACCTAATTGATTTTGTTCCATGTTCACCCTGTCCCCCTCCCATTTTCTCTCCCTGATTCACGTCTTAATACTTGTCCAAGACAGAGTGATGGGGTAGACAAGATCGGGTACTTTGGAAAATAGCAGGTCATTACGCCACGAAGATAGTGTCAACATCGCACGCGTCATCTGGAAGTTAATCTCAGTTTTATAAACCATAGCCATAACTTGTTTATTAAAGTAGCTCCTCAATTGTCCTCACAAAGTTGAATTGATTCCGTTCCAAACAAACTACTGCTCAGAAAAATCTGTAAGCACCAGGGATCGAACCTGGGACCACTGGATCTTTATTCAGGTATAAAGAGGATGTATATAAATATAGCCTTACACACACACACACACACACACACATATATATATACTTATAAAATAACATGTCCTGACTGACTGATTCATCATCGCCGAGCGCAAACTATCAAGGCTACAAGCATGAAATTCGGACTGTATATTCATTTTGTTATGTAGGCACCCACTAAGAAAGGATTTTAGAAAATTCCACCCCAAAGGGGTCAAAATAGGGGATGATAATATGTATGAAAGTCCGTCATTTTGAAAGTTACATAAACAAAATTTTGTATTTCGGTTATTGACGTAAAACAAATAAATACGTGTTTCAGGAATTTTGGAAATTTTATTTAATAAGGGATGAAAAAGGGGGTGAAAGTTTGTATCGGACTTGCATTATTTTTGATCTGAGGTCAAGTTATGGTCATCAACGTAACGTAATATTTTAAATTAATCTGTAAATACATATGTATATTTTCGTATTTGTATATAATCAACTTCCACGCGAGCAAAGCCGCGGGCAACAGCTATCTAGTATATATATATACATAGCCTGAACGAGTAATACACACAATTTTGAAAAATTCAAAAAGGTTCTTCAGATATCGTTACGACTATACTACTGAAGTCCACGTGCCCTGTACCCTGGGAGGGGAGAACTATTCATTGAACCTGCCACCCGGCTAGACATGAACCCAGCGCCGCCCAGTGGCGTGCTACACAGCTTGCGTGACATCTAAGCAGGGCGGTAGGGGGAAGGGATACTCAAACACAAGATAACATCTATGGGCCGACGCCTCCTAAATAGTAATGAACTGATCCGATGATATCCCCTTCGCATAGATTGAAATAATTATTAGTAATTGTGTGCGTCGCTCTATAATAGAGTCATTAAATTAACTACTTTAATATGCACGGCACCCTTACCTACCCTCATTATTTTACACGCACTGCAGAATATTGTGAATTGTGTTTTAAATTTATCAGTACGCTCAAATCAATTTTAGCGATGACTCAATCTGGGAAGCCAAAGATGAGACAGGTAGCTCAAAGCAAGTGCACCTCCATTGGCGTGGAGGGAGATTGGGAAAACACAAAAGAGGCAATCATCAAACTAGTAGACTTGGCCGAGATTAAAACACCAACCTTTCCTCCAACAGCGATGGTACAGTGAGAATCTTATTTATATAATAATAATAATAATAATATTTAGCACTGCGTCTTACTACCCGTTCGGGTTATACGCTTTAAGTACTTATTACGCTAATGGATTAGGAATTGGGAAGGTTGAATTAGAAGAAGTGAACCCGCATTTGCGTGGATGGAGAGTGGAAAACCATTTAGGAAAAACCACCCCCAGTTCACCCAAGCGAGATTGGAACCTTGATCTCCCCGTCCTCAGCAGTCGGGCTCAACACGACAAGCGCGTTAGCCAACTACGCCACAGAGGCGGGTCTAAATGCATCCACATGTGTTAGGAAATATTATCACACACCTGGGTGATCATTTATTTATTTTGTTGTTGTTTACAATGATTGTGTCAGCTTATATTCCTTGATGAGAAGTGGTCTGCGCTAAATCAATACCTATTTTCAAATTCAGTTCGCGACGCGTTAATCTGCCGTATAGTGTGTGGACATAAAATTATTGAGGATAAATTAACAACAAAAATCTACAAAATAAATGTTTCATTTATAACTAGCATTAAAATCGGACTCCAACCCAAGACTCCACAACAAGAAAGTAACCTTACTACTTGGTTTTGACAATGAGGGGCTCTCAACAAAACACTCCTCAGTAAAGAACAAAACTCTACATGAGTATATTTACTATCCGTACACAGGTTTCCTTTTATCGTATTAGTAAATATTTAGGCGCTACTAGGACTGAGTGTGAATTAAAGATGCAATATCCTTGCCAGTTAGTTTGTTAGTCGTGTGCAGATATAGGTTCTGGGTGTTTGGTAAGTGCACATTAAATCCTCCAAACAGCAACACAACTCCGCAGGTAACAGGATATTCATTCCAACTCCACATTCAAGGGTGAATCTACCAACCCTCACCTCCACCTCCCAACTAAACTAGAGAATACCTTCACGACACCCCTTATTATTGTAATAGTGGCTCAGGGGTGTGTTCGGCAGCAATGATTCAATTAACACCCACCGGGGTGCGAACTGAGAAAGTGAGACGACTCCCCAGTAAGGTAGCAATCAAGAACTCCTTTGTATGTCAAATGAAAACAAATCCTTCATCCCAAAGTCGTATCGTATTGGAAGGCCGAAACGCTTATAGAATGCTTCTGGGTCCTAGTTTCGCCCTCTTCCCTTCCTGCTCACACGGCCTCCCTAAGTATGGTACGTGCAATGAGATCTAAAGACGTGTCACCCACCGTCTTTCGAGGAAAGATCAATATACAGGCTGTGCCAAAACAGGAAACACCTGAATTTCAACAAGAGAGAACAAGTTTAAGGAAATTATGGCATTAGTTGGGTAAGTTAAAAAGAAACATAATCTTTAACTTGAAAAGTAAAGTATTGCGACCGTAATAAAATCTAACCTGAAATATTGATAGACGTCGATGTCTCATGACCCCCCTCCCCCTCCGAACCCTAAAAAGTGGTATTTGCAATACTATCTGTCTGTATATCTTTTTAACCCCAAAATTAAGAGTAGTTTAATAAAAAGCGAAAAGAGAAAGAATCGTTTTTTGCAAAATCGGTTCTAACAATTTTCATTAAAATTCGTATCTAGGCGTTGATTAAGATTATAAATAAACTGGCTATTTTCATTTTCCCATGAAAATTACTTTTAGGGTACTTTACAGAAGGGGGAATTTCCGTATCTCCGCAACTATTTGGGATAATAAATAACTTATCATTGTAAAATTGTAATAGTACTAAAATAAAAAAAATTATATGAAATATATTTTTATAAAACCAACAGTTTCTGAGATATTGGCAAATGTATCAATACAATTTTGTGAACTTTAGTTGTTAAGAGACACTACTTATGTTTTAACGCAATAATTCTCCAATGCCATAGAGTAATTAACTATAAGTCTCTCAAAAAGTTTATGTTCTCTGTCTTTCAACCTCTTAGGAGAAATTTTTGTGCAGCAATGATCCATCTCTATTATTTTAGACTCAATAGTCAATATTTACCTATTTTATTAGTCAAAATTTATAAATGAGGAATTTAATAGTAATGAAATAACCACAATATGTGCAACCCCTAGTAAAATACCGAAAATTTTAAACTGGAAGTCGACATTTTAATACGAAGTGTTGACCCACAGGGACCTAATATCAATATCTTTACTTTCTCGCTACCTTACAGGTAGACCAAGCAAGTATTGTGATTGTCAAAAAAGTTGAACTCAAGATTTTGATGGATGTCAATGTCTCATGACCCCACGAGCCTTAAAAATTTGTTTTCGCAATGCCGTCTGTCTGTCAGTCTGTCTGTCTGTCAGTCGTCTGTCTGTCTGTCAGTCTGTACCTCGGGTTAGAGCCAAAACTATTTTATCGATTGGGCTAAGTCTCGGTATATAGGGTTTATATAGATCTACACCGAGGAATTTTTGGGATTGAATATCCAACCCTAAAATTAAGGGTAGTCTCCTTAAGGGCGGAAAAAGAAAACAATCGATTTGAATTTCATTTCTAAGTTTTGATAAATATTACAAACCAAATGGCTACTCTCAACTTTTCATCAAAATGACTTTAAGGGTTTGGGTCTGATGCGTACATTTTAATTTTTAATTTTGTATCAGTAAATCTTTGAGATATGAAATTACTTATCGTATACATGTGGATCTTTTTATAATAAACATATTTTACTTGAAGTATATTTTTATAAAACCAAAAGTTTTCATGCTATACACAAATATATTTTCTTTTAACTTACCCAACACTTTAAGGTAAAGTATTACGAACGTCAAAAAAATCTAGCCCGAGGTGTTGATGGATGTCGACGTTTCATGACCCCCCTCCCCCCCCCGAACCCTATACAGGTTTTTTTTTGCAACGCCGTCTGTCTAACCCTAAAATTAATAGCAGTTTACTAAAGGTTGAAAAGAGAAAAATTCCATTTTCTCAAAATCTGCTATAACGATTTAAGACTCAATAGTCAATAATTACTAGAGACAGGATTTTGCCTATTTGCCTTTTTTTTTACTTTATCGTAAAACATAGGCAGTTGAGATATATAAGTGTTTCAAGTTATTACAAGTACAATATGTTAATTTTATAGTGCCTATAATTGCCTATTCAGTTGGTTTTTGCCTATTTTATGAATAAGAGCCTTAATTGCGCCTATTTTATGAATTGTGAATATGAAACTTTATTGTGACTATTTCGGCCTTTTTTCTTTGATATATTTAGATAAATATATATTTACTTTGCCGAAAAAGAGTGTAGTTTATTGACATGAAAGTTTGGGTTTGAAAGGGGTTAGTGGGAGGGGGAGGGGAACATGTGACTTGGCCTGACCTTGACAGACTATGTTTAGAACATCACGCCCAATAATAAGGGGTATTAGGATTGGAGTGAGTAGAGGGATGGGAGAGGGTGGTGTGACGTGTACAACAGCCTTAGCCTGACTGACTGGGAGATTAGAATAGTTTACCACTCGGTTTAACCATCATTATTTCAGTACGTGATTGTGTCTTTTAGAGTCAACTTCTTTCTTGGTGGGTTTGTTTACTGATTTTTTTTAATACTTCTTGTGTTAATTGTGGTGGAAATGCCCAAGGAAAAAAAAAGCAAAAACGCTTTATCTAGGCAATGGATAGGTGGTGATACTAATTTCACGACAGATGGAAAAATCATCTTCTGCCAATCGTGTACCAAAAAGGTAAGTTTAGTATCCATATCATTAAATTTAATAATAGGATTCAAAATAGATTTGCAATATTTGAAAAATAACTATCATTCCATTTATTATTTGCTTTAAAATAAACAGAACTGGCTATCCATAGGTTTTTTAAATACAAGTAAACTACTTTTAAACTCTTTCATGGATTTAAGATTTATACTTTCTGAAATATATATTTTAACGGCTTTAGGACTATTTCAGAATAGTTAGACGTAATAAATTACGGTTGGTAAAATTACAAATTATGTACATTTTTTCACGTATTTTAGTTAAAATGTGACAAGAAATATCATTTAGACCAACACAAACAAACAGCGATGTACTGCAAAAGTTTAAGAGAAAAAACCGGAATGCAAATGTTAATTTCGCAAGTTGTATTTCCTGACAATTGTGAACAATTTTACTCTGAATTGTGCGCTGCGGTGGTAGCCACGAATATACCATGGACGAAGCTAAACAATCCGATTTCAAAAGGTTTCCTCACAAAATATACCAACAAGCAAATCCCCGATGAATCCACATTGAGGAAGAATTACTTACATCCCCAATACTTATTGAAGTTATACTTCTTTAGGCGCGTTATGAAAAAATGATGAGAGTGAAATTTTAAGATGCGCGTGCATCACTGTAACACAACAGTAACAGGTTGAAGGTAAACCGCTCAATAAGTCTAAAAAAAAAAAAGCTACCAACAAAATAGAAATAGAACCTCTGTTAGTCGCGCATGTTGGTACGCTCGTCGCCTCTGATCACTGTTTTCATATATATAATATTTATCCACATGTTTCTAGTTTCTACATTCACAACACGTGTTTTAGTTTCATACAAGTGCGAATTATATATGTGCTAATAAATTATATTCAGTAGTGATTTAAATTGAATATTTTGATTAATATTATTTACTATTCGTAAATATT
>CABFVZ010001451.1:165231-178664 GCA_902151445.1 Timema monikensis
GGGGATCTTCCGAAAACCCCACACAACAAATTTTATCCTGATCTGTAAAATAGTTTCGGCTCTAGCCCGGTGCACAGACAGACAAACGACAGTCAAAAAACAACTTTTTTTTTTTGTTTCGGGGGGTCATGAAACGTCAACATTTATCAAAATCTTGAGTCAGATTTTTTTTTACGATCACAATACTTTCCCTCCAAGTTGATGAGAGAGAGTAAAAACATAATCACAACTCTTCTTTAATATATTTACCCCCCCATCTCTGGGCCTTACTACACGCTCAGGCTGTAAATATTTAATAATTACATTGGTAGGGTGGATAGAAAAAAAATTTATAATCTAGAGGGAATATACCTGCATTTGTGTGAATAAAGCTTAGGAGACTGATTAGGATTAAACCACTTTTGTACACTCAGCTAAGACTCGAACCTCAACCTCCCCGCCCTGAGTAAAACAGACTATACATTATTGATGCCTTTTTCAGTGTGTCCACCGATGCAGGAAAACTGTTAGTACGCTCATTTTAGTATGATTAGTATAAAATTAATAATACATTAACTTTAAAGATTGTGGATGCAAACCCCGACCTGCCCTTCATCGGCAAACCAGTCTGGATGAGCTTGACAATTAGTCCGCGTGCCCACCAGTGCAAGTTCCATAGTGTCACTACGCAGAACAAACTAAACTGCACGGAAATGTTCTTGGCACAGGCAATAGATACCAGGGGTTAAGTCATCACTCATGACTCTCAACATAACCTTGTACTATTCATCTTATTCTCCTTTGAGTTGTCCACGCATACGCCACTGCGCAGCCCTAAACGTTTCATGTCAATCCACCATGGAAATATGACCTACCGGTGTCAATTTTTCAATATATTATTATTTAGCACCGTGTCTTACCATGAGTTTGGGTTATACGCTTGAGTACTAATTACGCTAATGGATTAGGAATTTGGAAGGTTGTATTTATAGGAAGTGAACCCGCATTTGCGTGGAAGGAGAGTGGAAAACCATTTATGAACCAACCCACCCAATTCACCCGAGCAAGAATATAAATTGAGCCATTAGCAAAACATCACAAAAAAATATATGGAAAAAATATGATTAATTTACTGATTCGAAATCTGCGAGTGTAATAAAATATGCTCAACATTTTTTACACACGCTTAATTAATAACAACCTAATAAATAACTAATATTAAAATGACATACACTTGCCATAAAAACTTTTAAAAGAAGTGATAAAAAATATGTTCAGCATCTATTTGAAATAAAAAAATAAAAAAATAAGACATTCCCAAGTTATTTATCTTGATCCCTTCACTGAAGCTAATGGCCAATTCTTCAGCTGTCTAAAATGACATCTCGTTTCGATTTGAATGATGTGTCAAGCTTTCTGGCGCCTTTCAAACCTTGCAAGGTCTGAATTGACAAAGAATCTGGGAGAGGAAAGGTTTTTTTTTTCTTTCAGAACGGTAGAAATACGAGAAGAAGTTTAACCAACTTATATTATTTCCCTCTAAGACTAAAATGCCCACTTGTTTAGTTTAACGACGCATTTTAGTATTAATCTTGGTCGGGTTTAAAACAAATGTTTTTAGAAAGTGAGGCAGTTTGAAACTGTAACTAGAAGTTGGCGGATTTATACAAGAGTTTCTTGCTCAAATTCCCAAGTTAAAAACACGTACATAATAACTTAAAAGAGGAAACTCAAAATTAACTATGGAAAATACGAGGTTTTGAGGGAACGTACCTGTGCCCATATATCTCAAATAAAATTGAATTTTAACGATTTCAAAATACTTTAGAGTTGATAGTTCACCAGTTTGGAGGAAAATTTATCAACCCCCCCCACCCCCCTTCTTAAGCCTAAAAGGAAGAAACGCATACAATTATCGCTATCAGAGTTGGCTTATGAAACGTACTGTTACGTACATTTTGAATAGGGTTGCCAAACGTTTCGGTTTTCCGGGAATGTCCCGTTTTTTAGATGATAATCCCGGTGTCCCTAAATACCACTTCGGGACATACGATTGTCCCGGTTTTTAACTTTTTTTGTTTTATTCTCTTTTACCCCGCAATGCAGGTAAGTCCCATCTATTCAATAAGTTTAGTGATTACATTATCTGTGAATGTGTACGTATTGCGTCATTGTGAGAGTGTAAGTGTAAATAAATATATATGTTTGTTTAGTGGTTCTGAAATTTACTTATGTATTAAATTTAATTTACAGTTTTAAAAGTCTAGACATCTTGAAAAGACAGTGCAAATGAAGAAGGCAAAATCTTATCGCAAATATGAGTAAACTTTTAACATTTCCTCATCCTTTTTTTATTAAATTATTAATGATGCTGTTTTATTTTTTGTAATATGTAAAAGGCATTTATTTAATGTGTCGTAAAAATTGAAATACAATTTTGATACTTTTTTTTTTGTTCCGGTTTGCCCTAGCAAAAATCAGGCAACCCTAATTTTGAATCATTTACAAATGAAAAGTTTTTATAACAAAAACCAAAGAGTAATTAATGTACACGTTATTTATTAATTTATAAAACTATAACATGCTTTGGTGTTCATGTGGTCTAAGGTGTCATTCTCACAATAGGCTGAATTTATGATCACATTGAGATTTGAGTTCAAATCCTGGTTGGTGCTACTAAAGGTGTTTTTTTTATTAGTAATTTTCTACTTCACATCCAAGAAAGTGTGAATTGATTCCCTCTAAATTATACCTACTTCTTATCTGACACATTAGCTCAGTCGGTAGCGTGTATCTCTATTGAGCAAAGGGTCCCAGGTTTGATTCTCAGCATGGCCAAAAAATGTATATTGGTGAGATATGGGTTTGTTTACCCTTTCCCAGTGACAAATTAACGGCCGGGAAAGCCGGTAGTGGAAAATATATAGCTTGAATAAAAAAAATTACCAAGACCACAGGCTGTAAAACGTAATGGATTGCGTGTATATACCTACCTCAACTGTACAGTCTTGGTGTACTATAATTGCTAAGTGCGTTGACCAATGTTAGCGAGATTTGGCAGGAACATTCTTTGAGCGCAGGCCAAATGATGAATGTATATGTGTTTTTTTAAAATCTGGCTATCCGTTTCAATATAGCGAGTGCTCAAAAAATGTTCCATATCTAATTTAAAGTGATTTGAATTTATAATTCCAAGCAATTGATTGAGTTTTCTACACATTATGCATGTTTTTAATATTTTTTTTATCTATTGTGGGAATAGACGTCTTGAACCACACGAACCCCAACTTTTTTTCAATAAACATAATGTACTAATGAGTATATTTATATTATTAGAGCTCTGCTGTATTAAGTTTGTCACCACAACTCTTACATTATGGTATGCACCGATCTGAACTGTTAAGATCTATATCATTTAGTCCTGACGTACAGATGTGCAACTAGTCAGAATTTTGAATTGCGTCAAGGAAAAAGTTATCCCACTTTTATATATATCAAAAATATTCTGAATATATAAAACCGCAGCTAACATTTTCCTGAGTACGATTCTTAGAATTGTGATCATTAGTTGCAAATTTGCTTGGACAAAATAGTTGACACCTCAATGGTTACGGTTACAATCGATTCAGAATTGTAGAAGTCGTGGTAATAAGATTATTTTTAAATTACGAAACTAAAAGTGAGGTACCCGACTTTGCCCGGGAAAAATATTTTAAGGTAGAAAGGGTAACGAGAGTATACATGTTTAAAAGTTGTAAAAAATGCAAAATGGAGAAGATTAAATCTAATCAAAACATTAAAAAAGGGTAGAAAGTGTAAAAAAAATTTGAAGGGTGAAAAGTTCTATGAGGAGTAAAATGGCAACAAGATTATAAGTTTAAGGTAAAAATGTGTAAAAGAATTAAAAGAGAAAAAAGTGGTAGAAAGTAAATCTAATAGAAATGGTTTTCACATTTTTAACTCTATTTACAATTTCCCTCCCGTTTATGCTTTTCCTCCTTTCTACACTTTGTACACTTTTTAAAATCTGTTTTGCCCTTTTCAACACTTATAACCTTTTATTTTTATTAGATTTACATTTTTGGGCAATCTTGACTTTTATCTCTTGTTACCCTTTTAATAATTTTTACCCTTTTTACCTACTCTTTTTCTCCGTTTTAAAAAGATTGTTGGATCTACTTTTTACCCGTTTTACCTTTATTTTTTGCTCTACATACACTTTTTACCCCTATTTAGATTAAATACCAGGCTTAGCCTGGAATAAATATTTTAGGGTAAAAAGGTTTAAAGGGTTTAAAAGCTGTAAAAGTTGCAAATGGAGCAAAAAGGATAAAAAGTAAATCCAATCTAAAAATTTAAAAAGAGATAGGCTAAAAATGAAAAAATGGGGGAAGAGTGCAATAAGGAAAAAAGTACAAAAAGGAAAAATGGCAAACATTTGAAAAAAGTCCAGTTTGAAAAATATTATAAGCAAGACCAAAATGATAAACTGGGGGAAAAGGGTAAAAAGTAAATGTAAAATATAAAAGGTATGAAGGTTAAAGGGATAGAACGGATATAAGTTCCAAAAGGGTGGAAACCAAAAAGGTAAAAAGGGCAAAAAGGGTAAAAGGGTGCAAAAAGTGTCGATAGTAATAAAAATGTCAAAATGAAAAGTTTTCCTAGCACTCAATGAACCAACATGTAATAATATTGCCTAGCGCTTGTAAACTAGACTGTACCATCTCAAGCGCGCTCCAGTCTGGCCACCTCTCATTACAACCCGTGTGTTCTATTTTATATTTTAGTCACTCGCTCGCCTAGTTTGGCTATCCTCTTACATGTAAATTTCTAAAGGAACACCAATTTGGAAACGGGAGTTTTATTTAGAGCCACATATTTTGCGCTTCATCTTTACAGATTCAGCAATGATCTGTTAGGAACATACAGTTTGGTAGATTTAGTACATCGACAAAATATCGGCAAACAATCTCTGACGAAACAATCATTGCCAAATCAATTTTGGCTGGAAAAAATGAAGACTGTGCAGATATTAACAGAAAAATCCCAAGAAAATTTCCTGGCTATGTTCGGAGTTAATACAGTAGTGGTGCTAGCGACAATATCAGTGAACAAATACATTTCCTGCAGTGTGTTTAAACAGTCTGGAATTAATATAACTGCCCAGGCAGAAACTGGAGCTCAAAGAAAACGCATTTGAGTGCCTTATGTGTAACTTAAAACACAGTGAAGGGTCTGATGGTACAAGAAGGCGGTTGAAACATATGTACAATTAGCCCCCTTCACCATAAAAAAAATATTGTAAAGAATCCTGTAAAACAAAGCTTCAAATCATCCATCATGTCAATATAAAAACAAAACTTTTTTACTTTTTTTAAAAAAAATACAGTCCTAACATCACTGTATAGCCCCCTCCCTCTTTTTATCCTTCCTCCTATTTTCATCTCATTCCTCTTTCCTCACCCCTACCCCCCGCCCCCTTCACCAACCCCACTTTCCCTTCAACAACTTTTTTTTACAACGACTATATAATATACTAACGACATTTTTATGAGGAATAAATTAAATCTTCAAAATAAAATATATCCTATGTTACTCGCTGATAATGTAGCTTTATATTGGTGAAAGAATTTTTAAAATCGGTCCAGTAATTTTTGAGTTTATCCATTACAAACAAAAAAAAAATCAAATCATTCCTCTTTATAATATTAGTATAGATAACTCCAGTGTTCGCGAAGTACTGACTGGAGTATCTCTCTCTCTCTCTTATTCCTATTCAGTTGACAGTTGCTTTCGCTATTCATTACTATTAATAGGAGTCAAGGTAAAACTATGATAAATGTTGAGATATTATTGACTAAACATGTCTTTACTCTTGGACAGTTACACTCAGCCGAGCCTGTTCATTCAATGGAGTAAACATATTCTTAACTTGGCGTAAACATATTCTTAACTGAATAAAAAATAGTTCATGTAGAGAACAATATGTTTGACACAAACAACGTTGTTTATAAAGAGGTTCTATAATTTATCTATCTCAAGAATCAACTAATTTAAATATAACATATTAATTAAATAATAATACTTAGCACCACGTCTTATACTATCCGTTCGGGTTATACGCTTGAGTATTAAATATGCTAATGGATTAGGAATTTGTAAAGTTGAAAATAAATAAAGTTAATCCGAATTTGCGTGGAGGTAGAGTGGAAAACCATTTAGGAAAAACCACCCCAGTTTACCTGAGCGTGATTCAAACCTAGATCTCCCATTATTGGCAGTCTAGCTCAACATGAAACCAGCGCGTTAGCTAACTACCCCACTTAGGTGGGTGCCTATTATTATTTAGCACCGCGTCTTACTACCCGTTCGGGTTACATGCTGACTTCTTAATTAAAATATATAATTTGTCATAAGAAATGTAGAACTATAAATTCATGTTATGATATTTACATAAAAAAAATTAAAAATATATTTTTTTTAATAAAAAAATTACCAGAAGGCGAATTTTTTTGGCTGTATTTGCTAGAAGATTATCAATGTGATTTTTGTTTCGCTTGATCAGAATAGAAAAATATTAAATTCTAATCCAAGAAGAAATGATAGGATAGATATTTCAACTTGAAATCCAAAGATAAATGCTAAGATTGTAGTAACGATAGTAGCAATTAGGGAGACCTACTAGTATATATCCCTATAACATGAACGGCTAAACGCGGTGAAAAAATTTACAGAGTTATATAATATAATATAATACTGTATTTTATTTTTATATATACAGTTAACAATAAAAATATGTGCTTATACGTGACACGTGCCCTTTATCCAGAAACTTATTAACATAAAGTGAGTTTTATAAACTATTCAATTGTATTGTATTATATACATTACGAATACTATGAAATTGACATTAAAATTTGTATTGTATATACTTTGAGGTACTTAGTACTAGAAATATGATCCTAACTCCTGGGTACATATTTATAATGAGCTCTGGATCCCACACAGCCCCCCTCCCAACCTTCTTTCACAATACACGAAGACTAAATCTTAAACACCACTGAGGTTTGAAACAAAGTATCTCAGATTTGTTTGTAAACCATCATGAGTCTACCCAGAGTCAAGGCTTTAACTTAATCCTACACTTATAAGAATAATGGTAAACGCACTAAGTTATTGGTGTCAGGCGCCAGCGCTTATTTATTTAAAATAGAGATAAAATGAGCATCTGCGTTTGCGCTCTGTAGTGTTTCAACATGTTGGTGGGCCCGACGACAGTATGACAGACTCGTTTAGCATGTTTTTACGGTAAATGGAAGGTCGGAGTTCGATTCCCAGTGGGGTGTCTTTAAGGGTGATTTTCCTTTAGAGTTTTTCATTCTCCCTCTAAGCAAATGTGGGTACAGACTCTTGAAATTCTACCTTAGTCATACCTAAACTGTTTGTGTGATTAAAAAACTTATAGCTCAGATGGTTAGTAAGACACGGCAGAAGATTTTTTTTCTTCAGCTTGGAAATAAAACACACAATACGTATGTTGGCGATATTGGCGCGAAAAAGAACTATGGTTGGGGGGGTCTGAGGGGAGAGTAATCTTCAGCTGCAGAAGTCACGACTCTACTCTATCTGAAGGTGCGACACTTCGATTTCACCCTTGAGAGGAGCAGAAATGGCGGTGTGACACGTCTCGATATCGATGTACCCTCCCCACCCAACCCACCCCCCACCCTCACAAGACTGCGCGAGACACTTCTTCCCAACGCCGCAAGGGCATTGATTGGTGAATCATTCCACAAGAGACGGGGCCTGGGTTGAAAGATGATGAAGGGGGAAAACATCATTTTAAGTGGTTAGCTTCAATAATTTTTAAATTAAAAAAAAAACATAAACAAATAAATTAATGTTTTACACCCTAAATGGTGAACAAGGGGTTTTCACTTTTCAAGTATACATTTTTAGTGCACCAGGTTACCCGCATGATCACACTAAGATCGGGGTAGGTAAGATATAATTTAGAAGATATCTACCCCCATTTACGTTGAGGGTGAGAGGGAAACCATTTATGGAAAACATCAGTACACATGACTGAGATTCAAACCCCGAACTATCAGTACTCAGACACCGTGACAGTAAGGGATTGAAAACTTTGACAAAGTGCCCAACGATTCGGGCTATATTCACACATTTTCCTCAAGAGGTATTTTGATTTGAATTTGTATATTTCATTACAAATGAAATAAAAATAATGCGGGATCAAAACAAAATTGGTAGAAATTCATCTACAGCGTTTATATTGTGTATGGAAAATGATCAAATTTTAAAGAGAGAATTCAATAATTTATAATGGAAAAATATATCCTATAGAAAAGAGTGATATAAAAAATAAAAAAGAGAAATGATCAAATTTCTCAAAATAATTGTATATTTGAATCATCAAGTGCACCTTTCATTACTTCATGACGGTGGATATAAGGCATTCACGAGCTAAGTTTACCTGGATGACAGCTCGAAATGTTACTAGAAGTAATCCCTAATATATCCCTACGCCAACAGCTGACAGCTATCACTTTGGATGACTGTAGTGAAAACGGATGGTAATATATAAATGTGATAGTTAACCACATTCATTTAGGCCAATATTATTTATATATTTATTTGAGGTCGGACACAAGGTTTATTTATAGTTTTATTCCCCTTAAAAAATATTAACACCACTTTCACAAAAATTTTAACGAACATAGCTTCAAAATGGCGGCTGACGAATCTAAACCATATGATTGAATATAACGGTAAACAAGTTTTTTTTACAATGATGCGGACACGCAGTTGATGAAAATATTTTATTTAGTTCAATATTTCAAAATACGATAAAATAATCATAAAATCATTTATTGTATGTAAAAAAATGACAACAATTTTCTCTTTTCCATGTAAATACGATGCCTGTATTAAAAGATATTGATGTGTGCACTAAATTACACAAAATCAGTAACGTTCCAAAACGAAAGATAAGTCTTTTAATTATGTTTGAAATATTGTTACGAGTTGGATAAAAAGACATTATTTAAAAAATGAAATAGTATGAGAAAACTTAAGTTTACGTTATTTTAAATGTAATACATAACAGGTAATTAAAGATATTTTCATTTATAACAAAACTGTGATTTTTTACAAGTGTTGGCAACCCGAAACCTAAACATGTGATTTTCGAACTGTCATCCAGGTAAAAACATATAGTGAACAGAATGTAGTTTTAAACCTGGTGATAAAATGTCAAGCAAACTAAAACCCGTAAGGGTATGCAACCCATGACACAGCCATGTTTGAATATTTGCATGAAAGACAGCTCACGGCGTTTCCAAGAACGTTCTATTAAACGCAACTACGTACTTCCTGGGGCATTTAAATATAAATATATTGACTAATGGAATGAAGATGAGGAAGGTAAAAGTTAGAGTAAGCGAAGCAGCATTCACGTGGAGGAAGAATGGTAAACCATTAAAAAATATAATTTAGTACGACCATTCAGGATTAAAACCCCAACCTTCTTGGTAATATTAAGTCAGTCAAGATGATTTGGTATATAAAATAGTTGTTGGAAAATATTGATAAATAACCACAACATAATCACATAACAAATAGCAAAATAGACAAGATATTTATAAAAACATAGTTGCTAAACACAGCCCTTGGCGTATGAATACATGAAAGTATACGTGTCAAATATGTGTCAGTGAATGAAGAGTTGAATATCTTAATAAAATTAAGCACTTTGTTGTTCATCTAAAGTTTAATAATGGAAACCCAGATTGTTGGATTCAGGTTGTGGCAGAGATTTTGTTATTTCTAGAATTGCTGGAGAAATGGTGACATTAGGAAAAAGACAGAACAGTTATCCTGAATATTTAGACCCAATAAAACCTAACCCCTCCTCATAATAGGCCAGTATTTTTTTTTTTTACACTTTCATATAAAATGCGACACAGATTTTAAAAAGACCACAAAAATTGAAACGTTTCAAATTTTATGCCACGCTATGATTTGTTCTACCCACGTAAACTTGACAAGAAAAAAAATATCACAAAGCTGGTAATGCGGTCAAAGGCGATAAGCTAACAATATATTACCTGTGATGGGCAGGTCAAGGTTCGATTCTCCGCTGAGCATACTAGAGGTTATTTCCACGTGCAATTTATCACTCAGGATTTAAAACCCTCTCTCCACCCTGTTTATAGTGTACTCTCATTAAACCACCTTCCTCATCCTTAAACTTTAGTATAAGCCAATGATAGCCATAATATCAATAAAAATATAAATTCTATACAATAATTAAAAAATGGAAACCACGATACCTCTGTGCATATAGCGGCACCAAATATTTAACATTTAGACCTGAGAGCACAAAATTGGTGCTATATTCTTACCCCCACACCCTTCTGCACCCTTCAAGGATCTAAACGTTAGGCTCATCAGTAATCAAGCCAGTCACCCCTTCGATCATCGCCCACGGTCTCATCTGCGTCCTCAGCGCCGAGACCACCAGACGACCCCACTGACGAGTCCAGGAGGCGGAAAGGGAACGGGGGGGGNCAATTAACAGCAGGGTAATTAGCTGGCTGCTCTCTGATGTTGTCAATACCACAGTATCAAGGATCGAACCCCTGTCACCCTCAGGGGAAAAGTCTAGATCAACATCGACATCAAAGGAAACAAGCTACTATCAAGGGCACCTCTTACTCAAAGGGACATTACCTCACAAATTGAGATTTAAGATGTACACTTTTTAATATCCCAAATGTAATTCGTCCTAAAGACTTTAACACCAGATAAATTATAAAATTAGCTCCGATAAAGTAATTACAGCTATTTAAGTTATCTTATCATATTAAAGTATTTCCTACAACGGTTTATTGAAATATTTCCTGTCTAGTTCCATTAATTGTTTGTATTTAGTATTTGACAGTAACTCCCCTCTTACCTATCATACACTCGTCCTCCCAACACAGTTATGTATATGTGAATTTATGTAACAAGCTCTAGGTGCCGCCGCCTCAAACTCCAAACCTTCGCCTACTTTGTAGGTCGCAAGCCACCACTGCGGAATATTTTACAAGAAATTTTCATCTATACTCACAATGCGGTACCAGTTTTAACATATTTTATCAAATACAATAAACTCAGAAAATAATTATTTTAAAATTAAAATTAAAATATTCAACTGCTCCAAATTTGGCTGTGGTTAAATGAAAAATGCAATAAGCCAAAATTGTATGTGCGTTTAGCGAGATCGTGTGTATATTAGCCCGGTTAATCGGTCTTGAGATGGGTATAATAAAAGTTCGCATGTATACAGTATTTCCAGATAACTATTTTTGAAGAATCAGAAACATATAAAGCTAATATTCGTGTTTAAACTTTATATGGATATATTTTTACTTCAGAATCGCACCATTTTACCACTATTCGTAAATGAGTACTCAAATAATAATAATAATAATAATAATAATAATAATAATAATAATGGTGATCATAAGTTAGTAATGTCTGAATCAGCCTATCAGAAATAGTTAGCTTTTTTTTCAGTTGAAAAACAATATGAACTCATCTCTAAGTTAATAATCCCCTAATGGTGCTGTTTGATATTTTTAATATTGTTTTCACCAAAATGTAGGCGAAATTTCTAACCAGTTGAAAAGTTTAAATTTTATGTTTAAAACCTTTTTAAAAAGGTGTGATAGCTTACATAAACCCCTATAAAACAAGTCCAAAATATCTTAAAATTTTCTGTTGTGAACTTATTAAAATATTACTTTATTTGTTGGAGGAAAGCTAGATCTAGGTTTCTAACATTTCGCTTTAATCTCATAAGTAAAAATTTTCGTGTAAAGCGTCATTAGTTTATAAAAATAACTCAAAATATAAGCTTTTTAATGGTTTGGAAACCTGCTGAAATATTTCTCCTGCATTTGGTTGAAAACAATATTTTAAAAAAAAATCACACAACTTCTAAAAAAAAAAAGTGGGATTTCTTAACGTCTGCAACACCCTCCCATGTCGCATCCTTAAAGGACTTGAAACCAATCCCAATAAAATAAAACTGTGTAATAAAATATCAATAGCTGCTGTACACGGTAATCATTAAATTTTGCATCCCTCTCAAATGATGGGTTTAGAAGTCTCCCTTACGGTCGTAATCATACATTACCCTCAATTTGCTACCCCTCACTGATGCTCCTGGGGTATAGGCAAGCTAACGTGCTCTAATATCAGGGTCATCCCCCCACCCTAGAATAAAAGGTGGAGGTTGGGAAGAGCAACTAGGGGTTAAAACTGAAAACTACACCGAGTTCATTAACAAGAAGAGTCATACGAGAGAGAGAGAGAGAGCAAGAAGGGTAATAAAGAGAGCGTTGGAAAGAGGTGGTTGTGCGTTACGCTCTTCTTGCTACGAGCAAAGCCGACAGTTACAAGAATTTATGTGCAATATCACTGTGATAATATTGCCCACACTGGAGGGCAAACATTAGCATGGCTTCGTCCTCCTCACCTCACCCTCCCCTCCTCGCTGTTTGGAATCACAAACGTCTATCTGCAACACAGCAGGCGTCTGGTCGGATATGTACTGTACTTACCTTCACGGAACTAACAAAGGGAATAACAAACTAATATTATTGGATTAGGTATTATGATGTTTGGGAGTCAGTAGGTATATAATTTATTACCTTGCAAATCCATTTATTAAAAATACCCCTACTGACTGTATCACATATCCAATAAGAGTTATTATAAGCCGGTCAGTTTTATTAACACGTAACATTTAAGGTGGGATGTAGGTGTGGCAAGAAAAGGTCAGTGTTTTTACAGTTTTTATATCAAAATAAACCAAATATTAATTCAGTACAAACAAAGAGTTTAATTTTCTTCACATGGGGAAATAAACAGCTGTTGAATACCTGTCAAGGGTGTCCTGGAGTTTAATGACACCATTTCTCTTGATATTAAAAGTTTGTCATCTAATGCCACTGTGAACATGACAAATATTCAACAACTGATGATATCACCATGTTGAGAAGAATAAACTCTGATGTTTGTACTGAAGCAATATTTTATTTATTTTGGCAAAAAGAATGTTTTGATATAAAAACTGCAAACACACTGGACTTTTCTCACGTTTCTTAGACTCCCATCCTAAGGTTTGTAATACTAAAACAACAATACAAATATTTGAGTTCCGGGATTTTATAGTAGGCATAAAGTTAAAAATATTGTGAATTTGGTTGTTTATTAACGTAAGGGTCAACATTTAAACATTTATATTTTATTATCTAAATTACAACGGCGGGTATGCAGATATAGGAGTCAGACTTGTCTGGCCTGTTGGACCGGTAATGATGTGGCAAGGTTTCAAATCCCACCTGGACGTAATGAAGTGTTGATTTTTTTTTTTTTTTTTT
>CABFVZ010001451.1:182888-198133 GCA_902151445.1 Timema monikensis
GAGGTTTGGAGGTAATAGTAGTAACAAGGTGACAGACAGTTAGTGTCCAGACCAGGGTTTTACCTGAAGGAGAAATAAATGTTGGAAGGGAAGGGGGAGTAGCATGGCTTACAGAAAAAAAAAGATGAAAAGATAGTGAATGCCAAAGAGGGGATGGGGAAGAGAGGGAGAGGCGCTTCCGAAGACAGAGCATTCTACCAGGCAGCTACTGAACTTATTCAACAGTTCAGATATGATTTAATTTGAAAATATCAAATTTTGTGCCCGTTATTGTATTATAAATATTTGTCGTGTATGATAGAACATTATCTTATTCTCTATAATAATATGATAACTTCAAAACTATATTATTGTATTTCATGTTTTATTTAATTGAAATTTAATTGAAATTACGTCTTATTGTAAAAAAGTAAATATTAACTTGTAACTTTTTTTATTAATATAGTTCATTTTAAATTTACAAGTTTAATGCAATGCAAAAAACCGCATGTTGTTACTATGCATATTTTTTAAGCAATAGCCGGCACAACTTTATCGTTCTTATATAGTAGGTGTCCATCCGAATCTTAAGTGTGGGCGATCCCAGAAATGGGTTCAGTGTTCGTGTGCAGGGGAGGAGTACGAAGACGATGAAGCTGTTCATTTTGTGATATATGTAAAGACTAACCCCGTCTTACCCCATGTGTTTTCCCATCTCACCCCATCTGGTGGAGCAAGAAGAAGTTTTTGACTATATAACTACAAAATTTGTGTTTAATTTCATTTTGAAAATATAATGTTGATTTCAATTTTATAAATAATATATTACATTGTAGACCCTACTAATAAAGACATACTTTTCAGATTCAATTGTGTTTTTTTTATTCCCTACAGCTTTTTTTTTGTTAAGTGCCCCATATTGCCCCATTGCCCCTTAGCTGATAGTAAAACTAGGTGCAAAATAAATATACAACTAAACTATTTGAAAACTCAAGTTAAATTTGATATTTTTGTTGTTTTTATATAGGTGAACAATAATTTTGAAAGCAAACAAAAGTTTCTGAAAGTGCTGGATGGTATCAACAGATATTCAAGAACTATTGTCTTTGCTTTAAGTAGAGAGTTGAATTAAACATTGTTAATGATGAAATATTGATTATTTAGGACCAGCCCCATTTTAGCTATAAAAGCGTAAAAATACGGATCTTACAAAACTTTGTTAAATAAGGCGAGGGAGAAAAAAAAACTACCGTCTCAAAGTCATGGCTGACCAACATTTTTGAAAACGAATGCCAAATAGGTCAATATTTATCGAATAAAGTCTATGACCATATGACTTTTGAGTAGAAAAATTGACTATTGTAGTGATTTATAATAATTATGGATTATAATTATCATATTATACTATAGAAATAAATAGTGTTGTAAGGCAATACAAAAATAGATAAAACAATAGTTAGAAAATAATTATAGAAATCACAAGTAATTTATAACAAGTAAATGAAAAAAGACAAAATTAATGACTTTTTGATCGTAGATAAAGGACTAAATAGAAAAATATATTTTATAAAAAACCTTTGTACATCAGTGAAAAAACGCCGCGTGCCAAGAAAGTTCTCGCGTGGCACTTCCGGCACATGCGGCATGGGTTTACTAGCCTTTTCCTAGGGGGTACATCTAGGGTCGAGGGCATAGTCTCCATATTCACGGCAAAACTCTCTTTGTCTACGCGACAGAATGTTTAGATTTCCACCGCACCTTATGTATTTTATGTTAAGTGAAGAAAGGTGGATGGCGCAGAGGGGGAGGGGCAATAAAGCGGGTCTACTGAGAACTGTAATTACAAAAAGAATGGGAAACCATTGTTGACCACGCCGTAACGCGCACACCACGGTCAGGGCCGTGGATGGCTTTTAGAGGGGAAAGGGATGGATCTCGGGAAGAGAGGAATTACGGTGTGGGAGAAGGAATGCATATACAAACACCGAGAAGTCACCAGCCTAGTAAATAAAACTAAAGGTTTTCAATAAGTAAGAACAGGATCGCTAATATTTTTCAACCATAATAAATGTTTTTCTGAAAGACATTAAGCTTCTGCCTCTACTTCTCTATCCCCCCCCCTCTCTCAGTCTCTCTCTCTCTCTATCTCTCTCTCTCTATATATATATATACACACGTATTAGGTCTGGATTTATATTATTTACTGTTTCCAGCCTGTGACCTAGGTCAGTTTTCTTTTTTATTAAAGCCAGATATTTTTTCATTACCTGCTTGCTAGGCCTGTCGTAGCTTCATATGGCTTATAATCTAACTCGAGACTAGGACAGGCACAACATCCAGTCCCTGGCCGTTAATTTATCAATGTGAAAAGATAAATCCACAGTTCACCAATGAAAAATGTTCGGCTATGCCGGGAATAAAACACGGATCCCTAAGCTCAGTAGATATACACGCTACCGAGGGAGCTAAGGTGTTGGATTATAATCGTAGTCATTGAAGCTAACTAACACAAATACAATTATTTAATAATAAACAAGTGTGTATTACCACAAGGCCTTTAAAACCTCAACATGAAATATATTTCTTCTGCTGTGTAAGCTGGCCTTTAATTGGCCAGAGCCACTTCTCGCACTCTCATTGGCTGATACGCCTCAAGTTCAAATGCTCAACCTCGTGAATTTAGCATACAAAGTTTAAAGTTAGATCAACTTTATGCAAAGTACACTATTCACTACACATATTATTTCAATTAACTATGAACGATATCGTTGAAAATTACTTGTTTCAACGTCTTGCACATTATGTGTTCTTCACTATTCGCTATTCGTTATGTGCTATGCATGTATGAGCTCAGCCTTACTTGTGAATTATGGCGATGAGATATTAAAACAAGTTTTTGGAAAACTATATTTACCACATAGAATTTGGCATACTTGATAAAAGTATTCAAACGAAAGTATTTAGCATGAATGCCGGGAAAAATAGTGGCGAATCATAAAGGGGAGGGGGGACAATAAACGTACAGTGTAAAACAATTTATTTGAAAGGGAATAAAATAAATGATCGTTTAGAAGAATCCAGCTAAAAGTTATACACCATGAAGCACATGATCACTATGAACCATTAAATTAATAATAAAAATATAAAGGCACATACCTATGTATATATATATATTTTTTAACGAAAATTTCTCACAAACTTAGATTTTTCAAAATTTTCTTATTCTAAGACTTTTTGAAAACTTTAGCAATAAAGATCTACCTCATTAAGGGCACCACCTATTGAAGATGCATCTCAGAGCTTTATAAATTCCATGTCTTTTAAAAATTTGTTTATTATTTCAAAATATTGTTGACGTCAAAATTAAGATGAAACGTAATATAAGTTTAATAACCTTTCATTTTAATTTTTACAAATTAAATAAGTATATAAAAGTAAAACTAGCTTCTCTTCAACGACTTTTTTTTAATGAAAGTTCGTGGTTCCGAGATCAAATTAAATGGTTAAAAACAAATATTGTCGTTCTTTAACAAATAAACTATTTTTAACAGGGTCACAAAAGAATATTTCAAGATAATTGAGGTTTTTTTTAAGTAAATTTGAAGCTTCACACATGTCATCCCCATAAGAATGAACTAACGTGTGGGTATATTTCCCTTCGAGTGGGAGGCGCTCTCAACATGCAGAGGGCAAAACTATAGTGAACATATCCTGAGGTAAACCATGATCAGTGCACATAGTCTAGACTACAACCAAGGGCCTACACCAATCGGTCACCATTCCCGGTAGTATCTAATGCTGTTCATAAACTAACTTAAAAAACTTGTTTACTTAAAACTATCAATACCAATGTTATATTATTACTGTAATATTTGATACTCATAGTGGTAGTCCATCTATTTGATTAGGAGTTATCTTTACCAACTTGGTGATATATTTTTCCGGGTTGGGTGTTCTCCCCCGCTGCTACCCCCCTTCCTCCCACCCCGTGTAAGATAATATATTTAGGATCCGAAAGTATTTGTTTAGTTTGTAAGCAATCTTTTGAATTCAAAGAGCATGTGTTTGGCGAGAGGGTATTATTTAGAAACATTTATCATCAACTGATGGTTAAACCATAGGCCTACCTAAGGGGGGTGGGGGGGGGCTGAGGTAGGTCATGCCTCCCCTAATGTTTCTATTTTATAGTGAGGTAGGCACACACACACACACACACACACACACACACACAAATAACGTAAGAAATAAATATTTGGTGGAAGGAAATATTAAAAGTCTAGTTATAATAAAAAAACACTCTAAATAACTTTTGAAAGCACCTAGTTAAAAAAATCAAGGCGAGGATCACTCCAAATAAATTATAGAAGCAGTAATTTTTTTATTTAAAAAAATCTTATGGTGGACTATGCTTTTAGAGACATATAATATTTAAAAAAAATCTAGACTGTAGCCACTCTAAATATCTAGACTGTAGCCACTCTAAATATATAAAGGGATATGCAAATTTCAACAATTTTTTAGGGCAGGAATCCTTCGAATAGCTTTGGTTTGGGGGTCCAAGTAATTAAAATTTATCTGGGTTTGACTAATCCCCGCAACCCCCTTCTCAACACTAATAAGGTTCCAGTTCTACTGCACGCATGTGTCCACCCTATTGATGACAATCAAAACAAATTAGCAGTTTTTGGTTAATGATGCGCAATTTTCAACACCTTAAAGATAATAATGGGAAAGTTCATATTGATCTGTCAATCTGTGCTGCCGGTGCACTTTTATAGCGCAACCGTAGTGGCAGACCAAATTATATTTGTATGTGTGGCACCTTTCTTTGCACATTCCTTACATCTTGAGTTTTGTCTAATCGTGCATTTCGCGAAATATTCGCTATTGTGCACACTGTTATTGAATGGAATAAAACCACCAGACTACCTCAAATAAAAGATAAATGAAAACGCATTCTTATGAATCTTCTCAGGGTGAGCAAAGAACTTCAAGATTATCAAATTAATTTATTGACCATTATGAACATTTAGAGCACATCGTTCTCATAGGCTAATCATTTTTTTATGAGGTTTACAGCTAAACTTTAAAGATAAGTGAAAAAAATAAATTGGAAATACCAACATTTAAACAAAGACCAGTAGCTTGATTCCTAGAGGAAAATCAACACTTTGCAGAAATAAAGAAAAACTAAATTCATATAAATGTGACATTTCCATAGTGTTCAAATCAAAGATAAGACGTTTAAATTTGACATTTATGTAGCTAACATTTAACTTCTGTCGGCTTTTTCAGTCTTTCTTCCATGGAATTGGAAGAGGAATAAGGTTTCTAATATAACGTTATAAAGATGAGTATTGTGGTAAACTTTCTGTACTAGCTTTATACCAAAGGTGTAAATAATGTATTTACGCAATTTATGAAGGTTACCAAACACTTAAACATGACTCATATCACTAGAACCTCTTGTAAATGAGCTTTTTCTAAATGGATTCAAGTCAAGTGTAAACTTATATCTACAATAATCCAGGACCACCTGAATAAGTTGATGCTTCCATATTATTGAACAAACATCAGCGACAAATCTAGACGTTGATCTAATGATTCAACAGTTTCAAGTCCTCAAGTCATTAGAACGTGATGTTTCTGTGAACACAAATTACGATAGCGATTATATCTATATAATTTATCCATATTCCCAATTTGTAATTTATCTATATATTAATAAAATGAAGAGTTTGTTTGTCAAAAGCGTTGCGCACGCAAAGGGCTGTAATTTAAAAAGTTAGACCTTGTACACGTTCGTGTGAACCTCAAAGCAAGAATTTTAAATTATGATTAGATTTTTTTTTCAATTAATTAAAAGATGGTTTGGAAGCCAAGCAATATTATAGTAATAAATATTAAATGTATGTTTTATACTATTTCCTGGATTAAATACTAAACCAATTATGTTTGAATCCCACTTGGATAAAGCTTGGACGCCCGGTTAATATATAGGCTAATTAATATTAACATCCGCCAATTTATTTCAATATGGCAGCCACAAAACATAACTTTTTGGCCTCTTTCTCATATGTATATGAGAAAAAGGCCAAAAAGCTATGTTTTGTTTATATATATATATGTATTAGCTACATTATTAGTTATTTCTAAATAAAATATTTTAATAAGAAATACATTTATTGGTATCCAAGGTATTTAAGAATAATATTTTATTTTGGACTAGCCCATAGCTCGTGCTTTGCGCGGCTTTCATATTCTTCGACATTTTGAAATTATTTAAAAATACCTCAATCCCATTTCATCCCCTTAGGGGCTGAGTTTTGAAAAAAAAATCCAAAAGATTTATGACGTGTTACCTACAAAGAACCTTCCTGCCAAATTTAATCTTTCCTGCTCAAGTGGTTTGGAAGATATGAAAAAATCCCCACCTATTCACTAAAACCACCTTAAGAGTTGCATATTTTTTTAAATACCAAAAAACCTTTGGCCGGTTACCTAAAAAGACCCTCCCTGCTATTTTTTTTTCTCTAGTTTAAGTGGTTTGGAAGATATGTAAGAACCACCCTCTACACGCTTCACTTCCATAGGGGTTGAATTTCGAAAAATTCCAAAAAATCTTGGCCTGTTACCTAAAACGAACCTCCCTGCTAGTACCATATTTCCAGCTCAAATGGCTTGAAATATATATAAATCCACACCCTCCACGATTCACTCCATTAGAAGATGAATTTCAAAAAATACCTCAAAAAACAACTTGCCCGCTTCCTAAAAAAAAACCTACCTGTAAAGTGTTATTATTCCAGCTAATGGGGCCTGAAAGATATGATTATACCCTTAAAATGTCACAACCCTAGTTTTACCAACTTAGGGGTTGAATTTCGCAAATCCCCTTCTTACCGGATACCTACGACCTGCTGAATTTCAAGACTCCAGATCGGGGGATTTCGGGAGATGCTGTGATGAGTGAGTGAGTCTTGGCTTTCATATTTATATATTAAATAGCTTTAAGAGGTGAGTGTATAATTCATACAATATGAACCAACGAAAGGGAGGAAGCTTGGTGAAATACTAGTGGCCCTCCCAAATGGAAATGACTGGAAACACCAATGGGTTGAACTGTAATTAATAATAGTGGTACTTACCATTTGGCGGGAATTCGTAAAAATAAGCTGATCTAGGACTGAGGCAGCTGAAAATAAATAAAAACAAAAATTAATTCAGGGTGATTTTAAGAGGGGGGGATTAAAAAAAATACAATTTTATTGTGAAAAGATAAAGTCACTTCAATATAATATAATATAATATAATATTATGCTTTACTTTACTAGTGAAACCAAACGCAATCCACTTAAGGTGCGGCAGAAGGGCGCACGAGTAATTTTACAGTTTTTTATAGCATTACATTTGTTTGGCCAAAATAAAGCAAATATTTCTCCAGTAGCAATGTAAAGTTTAGTTTTCTGCGCATGCCAATATCAACAGATCTTGAATATCTGTCAAAGGTGTCCTGGAAATTTGTCAAAACATGTTCTCTTTATTTAAAATGTTTTGAGAACATTCCAGGACACCTTTGACAGATATTCAAGATCTGTTGATACTAGCATGTGCAGAAAACTAAACTCTACATTGCACTGGAGAAATATTTGATTATTTTTTTGCCAACAAATTTATATTCTATTAAACTGAAAAATACTTACACTCCCTTCTGCCGCACCTCAAATAATGAGCGTATGCTTGAATAGCATTATGTAGGTCAATTGATACCACAGTTTATAATATAATAATTTTGTTTATTTAGTAAACAGTCGCTAAAGGAATGATTTATTTGACAATTTAAACATGCTTGGAATAAATCAAACCGTGAATAAGTTTGTATAACAATACCTCAACCTTATTGCTAGATGGCTAAAGAAAAAAAAAGGGATGAGGGTTAAGTTTATTACAGCACGTTCAGCACCAAAGTTATTAACGACTTGTTGTAAGATGTGTACTTCCCGTAAAGACTATCCCATCATCATTAAACCTTAGATTAAATAGTTAATAACCATGGTTCTACCTGCCCCTGTGAGCACGCAGACAAATAAGTCAGTCTCATCTTCTCTGTTTTAAGTATGATGGGGAGGTCAGAGTTCAATTCCCTGCCGGGTGTACCAACGTGTTTCCTAAATGGTTTTCCACTCTATTTCCACAAACATTTAGGTAAATTCCTCCTAAACTATTATCTTCACTCAATTATCATCCTTATCCAAATGTATATCCATGGACAAACCCTCTACAGAAGACAAGAATAACTAGGAAAAAAAGATTGTATTAAACTTACTAATAATTGGTTTCATATTTCTTAATAAACAAACCTGACTATACTGAAATTAATCAACTGTATTTAAAATAGGGTGTCGCCGATTGGAAGTAAATGATGTTTATTGGACTTTTAATTAAGTGTACATACACATTTTTAATTGTGGAAAAAATATTTTCAGCCGTAAAATATGCTGTTATTCATTAAATAACAAGTGAATAAATAAAAAATGTAACCTTGTTACTCGAATAAATTTTGACTTGGTTAGCCTAGAATAATGGTTTGATTTGAAAATCAAATTGATTGTTGATCAAAACGCCAATACACAATTAAGCGCGTCCTTCCTCGTAGATACGCTATAAAGAGCAAACTGGTTGTGTCAAAAACATTCAGCATATTTGAAATGAAGTTGCATTCATTGAAATTGTAAGTATGAAAATATATCGTAACAAAATGTAACTAATATTATTTTTAAAATATCTATACAATAAATTGTAATTATTAACTTTACATTACTCTGCAATTTAAGTTTTTAATATTTAATAACACAATATACGATTTATTATAACTTGTTTTTTTTTTACTTTGTATTATTTTATGATGGTTTACTAGTTCTTTGCTTTTGCACCACGTTTTTCTACCCGCATATTTTTATTGAGGTAGGATTTAAAAAGCTAGAATTTTTGGAAATGTACTAGCATCTGAGTGCGGTGGTGGGGGACGGGGGGAGGAGGAGGAAGATAGGTTGGAAATGATTTATAAAAAGTAAAGCTCTGTACACCAATTATTCAATATCCCAGCTTTGACCTCCCCATAAATGACTAATCAGACAAGACAAAATTTACGCCAAACTTTCAATATTTTTTCTTTAAAACCCGTAAAATGTACACTCCTGTTTTCTAGGAAACATGATTAGTTGTAATCTTTGAATTTTAGGTGAACTACTAATGAAAATAGCCACCTTAATGCCCTTTTATCAACGCTATAATCCACGCAAGACGACCTTTAAAGTTAGGTTTCTTTGAAGGTGGCCACTTCGGCCAGCGAGAAAGTATCGTTCGCTGTCAGGCCACATGGCTTAAAATACAATTCTCTGTGTCGTTTTCTGGAGCTAATTCTTTAATCTGCCTAAGTTTATACTCCCTTTAGTCCTTTAACTACTGCCAGCCTTTGGCATGTCAACAAGAATTAGGGGAAATAAAACTTTGAAACGTCTTATCACAAGGTAAAGAGGAAAGCTCGCTGCTAGCTCTCAAATATCTTAAAATGTCATGTTGTGACCCTATAAAAAAACTACTGTATTTCTTAGAGGAAGGCTAAATCTAGAACCTTTTTCATCAGGCCTAGTCTCATAGCTCCACAAGTTTTCTTAAATTATTATTATTTAGCACCGCGTCTTACTACCCGTTTGGGTTATACGCTTAAGTACTAATTACACTAATGGATTAGGAATTGGGAAAGTTGAATTAAAGGAAGTGAACCCGCATTTGCGTGGAGGGAGAGTGGAAAACCATTTAGGAACNAGTTCACCCGACCGAGATTCGAACCTCGATCTCCCCGTCATCAGCAGTCGGGCTCAACACGACAAGCGCGTTAGCCAACTACGCCACAGAAAGTTTTCTTAAAAATTCGTTGAAAATGAACTATTGTTAAGTGTCCATACATTTATTTCTATTAATAAAACTCAAAATGTAGGGTTGTTAATGAAATAGAGCCCTGTTGAAATATTTCGACTTTACTTTGGTATTAATCATATTTTGAAATAATGCATCGTAGAATTAAATATTGTGTTACAGCTGAGAGTCTAAGCGGCAATTTCTCCCTTACTGAAGCGGCCTCCTTAGGGTCCCTGTTCCCAAATCAAATAACCTACTATTAGAGTAGCAACCATGATTGTAGATAGAGCCTCCTGTGACTATATTGTCATTCTGTTCCCTTTCTCGACATTACAGCAAGATTATCCCATGGCAAACCATCAATTATCTAATCACAGAGCTAGTTTGACACGATAATACGAACACACACCCCCCCCATCTAAACCCACCCCCAGCAACCACCGTCACCTCACATCCGCACAAACCGAGCGTTTAGCCTCGCGAGCTAAGCCAAAATGTCACAGGGGGGTGGGGTTGATATTAATTAGTTTATATAATATTCCAATACAGGAGCAAGGAAGGAAGACTCGGGTATAGCAAGATAAATAATGAGTAATATTTAGTGGTTTTAGATCATCTACGTTAGTGGTCGAACTAAAATTGTATTGTATATATTAGTAAATCTTAAACAATCCTAACGAACAAACTTTTTATCCCAGAGCCATACTCCCCGTTTGGATTATACGCTTATGTAATAATTACGCTAATGTGTTAGGGTCAAGGGAAATTGCATTTTAGTTCATATGTACCCAGAGTTGCGTGGAGGGAGAGTGTAAAACAATCTAAGAATAAACCACCTCAGTACAACTAGCCGGGATTCAAACCTTGGCCTGCTCTCGTCATCTTCAGTCAAGTCTATTGCAAGAGTAACAATTTGTACCATCCAAATCTGGTAGTACTTAAAAAGGATATAACTATTTATATTCGTATTCCACGTTATTTCTTTCTTCTTTGTTTAATAATACCACTTATGAATATTTGATAATGGTGCTCATTATTTTAAACCGCCACTTAGACTACTACCTGGCCAGGATAAGCTAGTTTGATTACACTAATGGGGTAGGAATGACTCCGTGGGGTTCGCAGATGGGCCTCATATCGTGCTTGACCTAACCTTGCCTAACCTAACCTTTCTTAACCTAACCAAGCCTACAAAACTTAGCCCCATGCGGTCACGAAACGGAAAACATTGTAGTAGAGTTTGCGGCCACCATCAAAATTGTCGTGTGTATGATCTAACTTAACAGTATAATGTGTATGATCTAAATTAATCCAACATAGTCTACAAAACCTAGCCCCCTGCATACACTATATGGGGCAGAGTATGGGCGCATAACCTAAGATCAAATCTCTACTAAGCACAGGTCCCACTGATCGCAAATACCTACGCCAACGTAGGGATGGGGAAGATTTATTTTATAGAAGATGCACTCATATTTTCTTAGAGGAGGGGAGGGGGGACACCCTTAAGGTGGGGATGTAGGGAACGCGAGTTAAAGGCATTGTTTTTGCAATTTTTATAGCAATTTTTTTTTCCAAAATAAATAAATTACTTCTCTTTTTATATGAAGAGAAAAAGTTGTCATTAAATTCCATAGCACCCTTGACGAGTATTAAAGAACTATTGCAGGCACCATGTGAAGAAAATTAAGCTCTATGTTTCTACTGGGAAAATATTTGATTTGTTTTGTCCATAAAATATTTTGGTATAAATACTGAAAAAACATTGCTCTTAACTCAAGTTCTCTACACTTCCACCTTAATAAGAAGAGATAGTAAGGAATATAACCGCCACCTGAAAACCCCACTAATTAGTCCACGTGCTCACCGATGCGGGTCCTAGGCGTCTTAAATCACATGGACACTTCACAATGACGCCCTAAGCCGCATACGTAAACTCGAGATTATAAAAAAGTTGTTGGCTTACTGAATGAGACCTAGAGGGAGAATTTGAATACGTTTAGTGAGCGATACTGTACCATGTACAACTTAGTAGGGTGTATTTTGCACCTTGCTATACAGGGTGCACTCATGCGGCTGTATCTGTGGCACCATTTTGGGTGTATGTTTTAATCTCAACATATGGTGGCTACATAACTTTTATTTTAAAATCCCACGAGTTTTCCATGTCTATAGCCATCATACAACAACTTGTCTCTTCTGTGTTGTGATTTATGGTTTTTATTATAAGCAATATTACCATTAGTGTTAAAGGTGCGTCGACCCAATAAGGTAATTAGATCATACTATGAAATGTCTAATAAAACAAAGTAAAATCTCCATATGAGATAAATAAATACAATATTGTATTTTAATATAATATTAAAACACTTGATAATACAATATAGTGAATGTGTAAAAGGGATCATAAAACATTAACTACAAGGCAAGAACTAAACGAGGCATTCTATAGAGTGGATCTAAAATGTCATTAAAATATTCATCTGACGTTTAAAATCTGCACCATCTTGCAACCAATATCATTAAAATAAAGTGGTAGGGAAAATATGGACATCTGCGACACTTAACCAGAATGTGGTATATTAAGGACCTTATCTCAGCCGGACCAGGTAGCGGTAGAGCAGCACTACTGTCACCCTGACAATAACCCCCCTTGTTTTCTACTAATATTTGAGAAGTAAAATCGACTTCAAGAACAAAGTACTTACAAATGTTGTATTCCATAAAATAATTTATTTAACAAATATGACATCAATGTCACTGGCTTCACATTTTACTTCAAACAATGGTGACCTGGCGGTCTAGGGGTAAGGTGTCAGACTTCTGTGCTGGGGTCCAGGGTTCAATCCTCGGTCCCGGCACAGATTTATCTGATTACCAAACCCTTCCTTCACCTCTGGCAAGACATCTTGTGAATGTGGGGAATGCCAGGCCTCCACCGTGGTTCGGATTCCACGTTAAACTGTAGGTCCTTCATTTCATCTCACAATCACCCTACCATTACACATTAGCNCATTTCATCTCACAATCACCCTACCATTACACATTAGCGTAAGTGCGTACAACCCGAACGGGTAGTAAGACGCGGTGCTAATAATACTTCAAACAAACAGGACATTTCTTTTAAGTTATTTGACAAAATAAGAAAAGACGAAAACACAGTTTTCGAGTATTATCTCAAGTCATAGATAACACCATAATACAATAATCTCGCTCAACAATAAACAACTCCAAATCTTGATTCTAAAAGGATTGTTATTATGACAGTTTCCTAATAAATATATAATCCTGCAGTTGGTTAGCCTTCCACAACAGGTGGCTGGCTGGCTATCTTTCGAAAGAGTCGCACGTATTTCTGCCGCTCGTGGAAACACAATCAGTTAAAACAACGTATCGTCAAGCAGCGCTCTGATAGAACCACGTGTGGAAATGGGAACCAAGGGGAATGTCGTCAAGATCACACAAAGGAGGTGGATCCATCCCCTCCTTAATAAGGAAACTATAAGTCAAAGACGTATGCCCTAACAAGGAGTCACATCACGATAACTTCCTTTATTATAAGATCAGAGGTTCCAAAAATGGGGTTCACAAAGAGTCCTTTGTGGGGTCCACGAAACAAATCTAGATCTTTAAGTTATGTTTTACTTGTGTTTACGCATCATATAAAAATATTCACTATTAGAATCCATTTCATTCAGTAAGGTTACTTGGGAGTGGAGGAGACTACATTATGATGAGTTACAATATCTGTACTCATCTCAAGACATTGTTAAAATAGTTAAGTTTCATAGATTAAGGTGGGCAGGACATGCAGCGCGGATGGGAGATTCTAGAACTGTGTTCAGGGTATTGACTGGCAAAACCAATAGGAAGACACCATTGGGTTGATCTAGACACATATGAGAGGATAACATTAGGATGGACCTGAAAGAGAATGGCTGTAGTGAGGTGGACTGGAAAGAGCTAGCTCAAGATAGGGATAGAGTGTAATGAGGGGTACTGGATATAACTAGCTCAAGATAGGGATAGAGTGTAATAAGGGGGACTGGATATAACTAGCACAAGATAGGGATAGAGTGTAATGAGGGGTACTGGATATAACTAGAACAAGATAGGGATAGAGTGTAATGAGGGGTACTGGATATAACTAGCACAAGATAGGGATAGGGTGTAATGAGGGGTACTGGATATAACTAGCACAAGATAGGGATAGAGTGTAATGAGGGGTACTCGATATAACTAGCACAAGATAGGGATAGAGTGTAATGAGGGGTACTGGATATAACTAGAACAAGATAGGAATAGGAGGCGTACTGTTTTAAGTGCGTCAATGAACTTGAGTTCCTAATGCCATAGAGTAAATAAGCAAGTATTATATGTTAGTATTGTTATGTACAACACATGGTTTATTAATTGATTAATCTAAGCGGTAGCCTGTTTAGTATAAGTGCACCTGCATTAGTGTCCATATAGGCTTTTTCCACTTGTGATATTGCACCGTGAATTTCCCACCTTTTCTAAACACTAATGCAGGTGCCCTTTTGACCACAGAGATAAATCGCAATTCAATGGACCGGGCAGTTATTCGAACCACGTTACCAGAAATTAAGTTTATTGCGAGCCTGAAGCTTTGGAGCGTGTAGCCATTGTTTTGGCTGTTCCCATTTATTGTTTTGCTTGAGGTATTTAACCTGCAATTTCTATGCCAACTGATATCTTCATGCGATTTACAAACTAAATTAATTTTCAAACAGACACATTACTAAGCCCCTAGTCTAGCAATCACTTACTGTGAAAATTTAATCTCTTTTTTCACCAATTAGACATTTTTTG
The DNA here is from genome assembly GCA_902151445.1 of Timema monikensis. Lineage (NCBI taxonomy): Eukaryota > Metazoa > Arthropoda > Insecta > Phasmatodea > Timematidae > Timema > Timema monikensis. The sequence continues at coordinate 197,622 of CABFVZ010001451.1, forward strand.
ACTATGTCTGGAATCAAACACGACGCCCCTAGCTAAATTTTTTTTAACAACTCTATCTGAGAAATACCTTGAAGCATGACAGGGTGTCCAGCCAAACTATATTTTAAAACTTCTAGTCTTTTCCGGGTTTTCCAGAGTCAAAGTGTTTTTCCTGCCACTTTATAATTACACAATCTATTAAGATTGTTAAAGCATTATTTTATTAATATCACAACTGATTTTTCAACTTAGATTTCAGTAAGATAATAATGAGTCATTAAATTATCGCCTTACATTAGTAAATTGTTGTGCGACACATTATTTTGTAGTCTCTTCTTCCTATGATGTAATCGAATTATCGCGCATGCGCAGACTCTACGTCTGAAGACGCGCGATAGAGAGAGGTGAAAATACGAAATGAAAATCACATGTTGACCTTGAGAATTTATTATTATTATTAGCACCGCGTCTTACTACCCATTCGGTTTATACGCACTTACGCTAATGTGTAATGGTAGGGTGATTGTGAGATG
>CABFVZ010001452.1:0-70789 GCA_902151445.1 Timema monikensis
TTAATATGACATGAACCTGCAGAAAGAGCTGCGGGAAAGTTAGAGGTGTGATAATATGACATGACACAGCAGATAGAGATGTAGGAAGGGTAGAGAAGTATTAAGATGGGATGTATCTACATAAAGAGCATTGGTAAAGATATAGATGTGCTATGATTACATTTATCTGCAGATAGAGAAGTGAAAAGCATATTGTAGTAATAATAAAACATGGTCCTGCAGAAAGATAAGGGATTTTTCAACGTTGCTGATGAGTTTATCAAGGTTGATTCAAAATCTAAGTAAAAATAAAATTGGACTCTATATAATTTATAAAAATCTTTTAACACATCTGAATTAAAATAATAAGTTGCCTTGATAACTTAAAATGTTTCTTAGACACTTGAAAATTCTAGTGGCATCCAAACATGTTAAAAAAAATTAATAGCCGGAGACGGGAATTGACCCAGGACATGTATTTAATAGAATATTTGTAAACGGCGCTCATTTGTACCAAATATTAACTTTAATTTATTCTTATGTTTATAAATTATAAAACGAAGTTTTAAGACTAACATATGAGTAATTACAAAAACCAAATTGTAATAAATCGACTACATCACAATATGCAATAGCAACCAATGTGACGTATACGCATTGCGAACTCACTGGTCTACTACGCAGATCATGCTGGCCCACGACATCTTACAACCAGTCTACATGAGAGCAGTTGTAATATTACCAGGAACAACGTCTGCTCTGAAAGGTGGCCATAATGGAAATATTTTAATTACTACTTCTCAAATGAGAAGTTGCCTATAGAAGTTATACGAAGCAAAACATACATAAGGAACATATAAAAACAACACTTGTTCATGAGAGAGATTATGAATTGTAAGACCGATCATGCGTGTGTATTTGTCATGTTAATGAAGTGTTTTATCAGCAACTAGCAGAAATACCCGGTGCTTCCCATGTTTGCAATTAAATGAATTGCGTGGTTACCCCTGGTTAACGCTTTTATTTGTTTCAAAACAACAGAAAAAAAAACTCTTCATTTTATTTCTTCCGACCCAAATTTAATTAATTAAAAAACGAAAATATAAATTTCAAAATTCCGGCTGCTAAGCACATATGTTCATGTAGAGGGGCTAAAAATGTTTAGATTTCAGCCCTCTAAATGCGATAGATATCAAGCAAGGCTCATAACAAACAAACAAATTATTATTATTATTATTATTATTATTATTAGCACCTTATATTATTATTATATATTACCTTATTATTATTAGCGTCTTACTATCCGTTCAGGTTATACGCACTTACGCTAAGCTGTAATGGTTGGGTGATTGTGAGATGTAATGGAGGACCTACAGTATAACGTGGGATCCGAACCACGGTGGAAGCCTGGCATTCCACAAATTCACAAGTTGTGATTAATACACGTCTTGTCAGAGGTGAGGGAAGGGTTTGGAAATCAGATAAATCTGTGCCGGGACCGAGGATTGAACCCCAGACCCCAGCACAGTAGTCTGATATCTTACCCCCTAGACCTCCAGATCACCCTCCTCATTTTATTAATATAAAAGAAGATAGTCAACATTTGTCACGAGGTAAAAGAACCAAAGCAACTCCTCATATTAGACCCAAATGGGCAGTAAAATTCCCTAGCCCTTTAACTATAAAATAAAGAAAACCTTTACGATCAAAATAAAATATTAATTATGGTTTACCCATTTCTGTGGCCGAATGGTCCCTCTCTCCGTAGAGTATTCGGCCGGAAACGGGGAAATCGGGGCTCGAATTTCGGTTGGATGTACTAAGAGAGTTTTTTCCTAAATTATTTTCCACTCCTATTCCACACAAATGTGGGTATGTTTCCTCTAAATTCGGGCGAAACTCGACTCGTCCACTGTTATTGTTCTGGCGAAGAAAGTAAACACCCCTCTTCCCACGCCCCAAAAACTAGTAAAATTTCACAGCACTGGTATCACTGTTTGTCGTCAAAATATTAAATATATTACATTCAGTCATTTCACATGCATTGTATTAAGATCAAGTAGTTAGGTTAGGTTAGGTTATGTTAGGTTAGGTTAGGTTAGTTGGAGTTGTAGGGTGGACCAGTTGATGTGTCGGAGGGTGGACCAGTTGATGTGTTGGAGGGTGGACCAGTTGATTTGTTTGAGGGTGGACAAGTTGATGTGTTGTAGGGTGGACCAGTTGATGTGTCGGAGGGTGGACCAGTTGATGTGTCGGAGGGTGGACCAGTTGATGTGTCAGAGGGTGGACCAGTTGATTTGTTTGAGGGTGGACAAGTTGATGTGTTGTAGGGTGGACCAGTTGATTTGTTTGAGGGTGGACAAGTTGATGTGTCGGAGGGTGGACCAGTTGATGTGTCGGAAGGGTGGACCAGTTGATGTGTCGGAGGGTGGACCAGTTGATGTGTCGGAGGGTGTACCAGTTGATGTGTCGGAGGGTGGACCAGTTGATGTGTCGGAGGGTGGACCAGTTGATGTGTCGGAGGGTGGACAAGTTGATGTGTCGGAGGGTGGACCAGTTGATGTGTCGGAGGGTGGACCAGTTGATTTGTTTGAGGGTGGACCAGTTGATGTGTCGGAGGGTGGACCAGTTGATGTGTCGGAGGGTGGACCAGTTGATGTGTCGGAGGGTGGACCAGTTGAATGTGTTCACTTTCTTCGGTAGAACAATAACAGTTGACGAGTCGAGTTACATCCCTAAATTCAACCCCACTCATCCCTAATAAAATAGGTTAGTTATTACATATATCAATAAGTATAATTGTGGTAAAACTTGGTACTAAAAATTTGGTAGATGATATTGTTTTAAAGATAACTTAATATGACGATCACCTCTGGGGTCCAGTGGTCCCAATTCCTGGCTACAGAACAAGAAGTCCCGGGCTCAGTCCCTGGTGCTTCCAAGTTTATCTGTTAATCAGTGGGTCTGGAACGGTGTATAACCCAGCCCCATGAGGACAAACGAGGAGCTACTTCCTTAAACAAGTAGCTGCTTTGATCTAAAAAACTGAGATTAGAGGTTGTAAGGTTAGTTGTGCTGGCTACAAGATACCCTTTATCCATGGAAGTTCACGCTATCTTCGCCAACAGACCGTGGCTACTCGGTCGGTACGACTTGATTGCAGGCTGACGCTATGGAGTTTTAAAATCTTATTATTATAGTCTGTAAATTAAATATACTATTATTATTATTATTTTTATTAACTGATTATATGTCTTGTGACTAACGGCCAGCCTTATGATGAAAAAAATAATCTAACATTGACTGATTACACTATGAATATCTTATAAGGTTCACCATAGTAGAATATATTAAGGTAAGACTGCTATATTTCAATATAAATAGTGTGTACAGCACAGATGGTCACACGGTCTGATATGTTAAGCTTGGAATAGAGGGAATTTCTGTTGGCGAGAAGGATTAAGGTTAGAATTTAGGAATTAAAAATCATGGTTTTTAATCCTTTCTTCTCGATAATGAGGGTGCACGTTCTCTAAGCAGCCTGACTCCTCCTTACCCTTAGATTGTGTCGTTATTAGCTCCTATAAAAGTAAACATGTAACATAATCAATCCTTGCTTATCTCAGCTAGGAATAACGGCCCAGAAATAAACTCCGGTCTATTCTTATCTCACCAATCTCTCTAAAAACATGGTATGCCCAAACTGGTATTCGAACCAAGAATGGTTGTAAAGACTCATCTACTTTCGACAATATAAGGTGAACTTATGACCTCACTACGTGACTAATTAGACGATTCGGTACTCTAACTTTAAAAAAAATATTTTTTTTTTGGATTTAGAAACAAGTTTTGGTCCTTTTTTTTTTAAGGGTTTTGCGCATGCGTCTCTATTATATACAAACTTTCAAGCTGGAGTGTTCTTAACGCACGGGTGGTAAGCAGGATCCTTAAGGGGACCACCGCAGTCAGTGAGAAAGTATCAATCGCTGTCAAACCACATGGCTTAAAATACAATGGTGTCTGTCGCTTTCTGTAAATACTTCTCTTTTCTGTCTAAGCTTTTACTCTCTTCTACCCTTCTCCTACAACCATCTTTTGTCATGTCAATTATAAAGAGGGGAAAAAAACTAAGAAACCTTTCACCTCAAGTTTAAAAGGAAATCTGGCTGCTATTTCTCAAATAACTTAAAATTTTCTGTTGTGAGCCTGTCAATACATTACTGTATTTGTTGGAGGAAGATTAAATCTAGAGCCCTTTTTCACCAGACTTAGTCAAACATTACTGTATTTGTTGGAGGAAGGTTAAATCTAGAGCCCTTTTTCACCAGACCTAGTCTCATAGCTCCGCAAATATGATTAAAGAATCGTTCAAAATGAGCTAACTATAAGGTTGTTAAGGTAAAAGAACCCTGTTGGAATTTCTCGACTTTATTTTGGCGTGAATAATATTTCTAAATAACGCATCGTATAATTAAATATTGCTTGAGAGCTGAACGTCTGAGCGGCAATTTTCTCGTTTACCAAGGCAGTCCCCTTAATGTTCCCCTCCAAATCACGTGGTGATATCATCTTTTGAACAAAAGTAGCTTGTTTTACTGTTTTACCGACTCGTGTTGCGTGAGGTCACGCGAAACACTCATTTATACTCAACAAGTGTAGATATTATGTGACGGACAATCTCGTGGCTGAGTGGTAAGGGACACTACTACCGTTCTAGAGGTTCGTGGTTATGGTCTTCTCGTAGCTGAGTGGTAAGGGACACTACTACAGGTCTAGAGGTTCGTGGTTATGGTCTTATCATAGCTGAGTTATTAAGGAGGCTAGTTACAGATAAAAAAAACATTACAAATATATGTAAGTGAAGTTTAGAAAGCATAGGCTACTGTTTCACATTATAACCGTTTCTATGTCTATTATTTCATAAAATAAAGTCGCGCATCTAATTTAAAATTGCATCTCACTAAAGTAATGTAATTAAGATATTTTTTAAACGTTGTTAAAACATAAGATATCTAAAATCAACACTCGATGAACAACTGTTTTAAAAGAAAAATTACACTAGTAAAAAAATTAATAAAAATAATAATTGACATATTGCCACATGACTCGTAAACTAAATGTGGTAGTGTTCGCAAATTCAGGGCTCACGGGACATTTTTGACAATCTCACTTGTTTGCAATACTTTTATATTACCATCCAGCCACGCACAAAGAAAATAATTGTTTAATTTTAGTTTTAAATAACAAAAATACACACATAACTATTTCAAACAGTGATATATCTTTTTTTTACCTGTTTAAATATTTGAATGTTGGAATTTTTGCTTACATAATTTAATAAATAACGCTTAGAATATCTCGCTAAGCCACCAAAAATCTGGAAAATATAAAATTTTAAATATTATAAATATATTTAAACACATAGCATCAAATATCAAGAAAAGAGCTTCATCAGTGGACGCATAGTTCAAACGTCTGGCTCATCTAGTCTTGTTTACTAGTTTCTGGGAGGTTAGGGTTTAAATTCCAGCCGGGTGTAAAGAGTTTCTTTCCCCTTATATGGTTTCTCACATTCCCTTCTCGCAAATGCTATTACATTTCCTCTAAACTATATATTCCTAATTCCTTACTCACTATCGTGATTAAACTGTATGTAGTCCAGATTGCTAGTAAGATAGTAAGACGCGATGTAAAAGTAAAATTATAGAAAATAGCTATATTCTTATCTAAGTTTTTGTAGCACATCTTACTAACCATTCGGGCTATAAGCTATCTAGGTACTAAACATTATAAACAAAATTTTGCATATAATTTTCCCCTGTAAATGAATCTTAAGGTATTTTAAATAAGTGTTTACCTTCAATTTTGATAATACCTCCACAACTGTGTAAGAAACGAAATAACTTATCATTGCATATGCAACATTTTTATTTTAAATAGTATATTATAAAAAAACTAATATTTTACAAGCTATGAGCAAATATAATTTCCTAAATGGAGCTTTGGGAAATCAGGATATATAAATCCACAGAAAAAATTATTGGTTTATCTAACAATGTCTATTATATTCATGTGTGTTCTGGGTGGAATGTGTTATTATATTTTTCCCCATTATGTTTCTATAACGATGTATATTATTTGGTTTCACATATCTTACAAGTTATAAGTAAGATTTAGATACAGGAATGAGAAATTTTTTGTGGTGTACCGTACTATATATTCTTCAACATTTAACAAAACAATATATTCATTAATTTTGGTTTTATTGGTTTTGAAGCTTCATATAACTACCATTGCCATTAGAAATAACAGTTTTAAAATATTTCAATTCAAGTAGGAGGTGACATTAAAGACGTTGTATACCTGTGACGTCACGGCAGTAAAAAGATATGATTGCCAATGTTAGTGAATTAACATTTTATTCAACAAATTTTAAAGAAAAAGCATTTAAACATAAACCAAAAATTCTTAAATAATTTTAAAATTAGTCTTACAGTGTCATAATATTATTATGTTTATCTTAAAGTGGTCTTTTTGTGAACGTATATTTTATGAATTATCTACAACCTAGGTTATTTGTCTTGGTCAAGAAAATGTCCTGTTGAAGTCCTGCTGCCAGGATGTAGATTAAAAAAGTCCATGGAAACATTTGTCCATCTATAATAGAAAATAAGGGGAAAGGCAATTTTTAAAAGCAAGTCAGTGTTTAAAAATATATATATATATATATATATATATTAAAGTGAGTTTGTAAACTCGTCAGGGGAAGAGGGTAAGTGCTATCAGTAGATAAACAAGAGGCATCGCAGGGTGAACTGCTCATTTCCCTCTCTCTTTCTATTTCATACATTGGTGTCTTAAGTGTGATAGTGCTTGGACTGTTTAGGTGAGCTAGGTTAGGAAGCAACCCGCTTCGCAAAATATCTTCGAAATTTCCAAGTAGGGCAACGTCGTTAAAATAGGGTTGTGCTCGAATCCCAATAGGGGCTCCTCATTTGGGAATGTTGCCTGCAGGTTGTGAGGTCCCAGATGGGGGCAGAATCCCTATGAAAACAACAATACAAACAATAGAAAAGTTTTCTTCCCCTTCGATTTCCCCAGTGCTCACTCCTGAAACTCTGCAATCCGCCAAACTCAAACCAGTTGATGAAAAACAAGACAAAGTGTTTAAAAGACTATATTTCTACTTCGGGATAAAAGAGAACATGACCAGAATCAGATAAACAAGAAGAAAAGCGAAAAAATAAATAAAAAATCAATCTTTCTATCTTGAAAGTTAACATAAGGCAGGAGATTCTTTTTGGGTTAACATTTTGACAAGAAAATAAAATATTATATTTTAAGGGAATCTACGTATCTACTGTATTGAAACATGATTAGGTGGCCGAATGGTCTAAGGCGTCACTCTAAGCAATAGGGTGGTCTGATGATAATTGGGAGATCGGGGTTCGAATACTGGTCGAGTATACCGAGGATGTTCCTAAATGATATTCCACTCTCCCTATACGCTAATGCATATACATTTATTCTAAATTCAACCTTACCCCCCTAACACATATCAGCGTAATTAATACACATGCGTACAACCAGAAATAATAATCCTTTTTCTAGCACCGCGTCTTACTACCCATTCGAGTTATACGCTCATGTACTAATTACGTTTATGGTTTAAGGGATTATAAAGGTTATATTTGGAGGAAGTGTACACACATTTACGTTGAGAGGGAGTGAAAAAACAATTTTTGAAATACAACACTCAGTACACTCGAATGAGATTTTAACCTTGATCTCCCCGTAATCTGCAGTCTAGTCTACTGTGAGAGTAGCGCCTTAGACCATGTGGTCACCGGAACGGGAGGAATGAGTAGTAAGACGCAGTGCTAAAACAATATTTAAAAATAAAAATCTTTAATAGGTGAATGTATGGACGCGTATAATACAGGGTTCACTCAATTATACAACAGTTTTAAGGACTGTAACATTTATTAATGAGTTGTAAATTTACCTAAAATTGACAAAAACATTTCGACTGTTGCTGTGTTTATTTATAAACCCTGTCATTAGGGCAATCAAAAATGTTTAAAGGTGCTATTTTTCAGGGTACAACCATTATTTGGTGGGTTTTTTTTTTCGATGTAGTATTAGTTTTTAAAATTACTTTTTAAGTAAGCAAACTCTTCAATTATTTTAAATTTAACTAAATATAGTTATTTGTATGTTAATTATAGTAAACTGTAGATTATACAACTTTACTTACAACACAGGTGTGTTATTTTAGTTAAATTAATTTAATTTAAAAAAATTAAAGAATAATTTAATTTAAAAAATTAAAGAATAATTTATTTACAATTCTTAGGTCGGATATATAATAAAATATTTTATAATCTAAGATTTAATTTTTTTTATAAGCCCAGATAATATCAATATTCACCCTCCTATTATCGTTCTTGAACTTGAGATTGATCAAACTTTTACACCCTACCACTCGCATCGATGAGCACGCACACGAAACGTCAAGCACGTTTGGTCATTATTTTTTGGGGGAAAGGGGTATCCTGTGTTTTGAGGGTAGTGTTTTAACTCAATATTTTCCCAATAGTCCTTCATGCAGCTGCTCCTACTACACTTCATCTAAACTCGCCCTCTCTCATTCTTACCCCATTTATATAACTATGCTTATTTACTGGCTGGTTTATGAGGTACAGGGCTTTCATATATATACAGGGTTTTCATATATATATATATATATATATATATATATACAGGGATTTCATATATATGTATGTATATAAAAATACAGGGTTTTCATATATATACACACATACATACATAGTTTTCATATATATATATATTTATATAGGGTGTTCATATATATAAATATAACAGGGTGTTCATATATATAAATATAACAGGGTGTTCATATATATAAATATAACAGGGTGTTCATATATAATATATACAGATTGTTCATATATATAAATATATACAGGGTGTTCATATATAAATATATATACAAGGTGTTCGGAAACTCATTGCCAAAATTGCACATATAGCTTGTTTAAACCAAAAGTAATACCAATTACCCATACACTTACATCCGCCAAACTATGCTAATACCATTAAATTGTGTTCAAAATCTCGGTGTACAGTCCCTGGAAAGAAAAGCTGTCAAGCATGCGTGTATAACAAGTTGCATAGAAGCTAGGCGCGCAGCACTACACACCTCGACATCTTGGAGCACGGCAGCAGAAAATACCACAATTAATAGTAAACAACGCACCAATCCATTTATAAATGTGAATATCATCCTTAAGGGACCTACATCATAAAAACGTGCTTGCCATTATTACATGTGCAGTGCCACGTGCCTAGCTCCTATGCAACTTGTTGTACACGCATGCTTGACAGCTTTGCTCTCCAGGCGCTGTACGCCGAAACTTTGAACACAACTTAATTGTATTAGCATAGGTTTCCGGATGTAAGTGTATAGGGATTTTGTTTTGTTTAAATAAGCTATATATGCAGTTTTGGCTATGAGTTTCCAAATACCTGTATATATATATCTACATTACATTATGACTGGCGATATATATATATATATATATATATATATCGCCAGTCATAATGTAATTCACCAAGCATAATTATGTTGCTTTAGGTTAAATATATTGATTCACTGATATTCCTAGTACAATCCCAGCTAGAACCAAGTAGTGTTGCCTCTTAAACCTGTTTAGATCACATGACCAAGCACTTTCATCCCACAAGAATGGGAAATGAGAATTTTAAAAGCGTCCTTGGGCAAATTCTCCCGAAGGCAACGCGGTTGAGCGGTCAGGGAACAGAAGATGTCCAGGGGAAATGTGGGGAGGAGGTTGGAGAGGTCGTTATTGAATTAAACATAACGAGTACTTGACTAGTGCCCAGCGGGATGACATTATGGCTCGGCGCATGTCCCTGGGGGATATTAGTCCCCACGTTTCAGGGGGACACAGGTGGACGGGGTTACCGGATCTTCTCTACAGCACTGGTAGTACATGAGGGAACTCGAAGCAGGCCTATCCTTGTGTTTGGAGGACTTGAAGCAGGGATAGGTGTGTGTTTGGAGGACTTGAAGCAGGGCTAACTTTGTGTTTTAAGGACTTGAAGCAGGGCAAGCTTTGTGTTTGTAGGACTTGATGCAGGGCTATCTTTGTGTTTGAAGGACTTGAAGCAGGGATAGGTGTGTGTTTGGAGGACTTGAAGCAGGGCTAACTTTGCAATTAGATAACTTAAAGCAAGGATAACTTTAGGTTTGAAGAACTTAAAGCAGTGATATATTTGTACAAAAATAAATGAGCAGGTAGATTTTAAAGCTGGTCTTGCATTTTACGGTGAAGCAGAGGAGGAGAGAGAGGGAGGGGGGTTTAAGTAGGAGTATTCAAGAAAACCAAGATTTGTTTTGACAACGGTAGTATTTTGTAAGAACCATAACGATCACTCATACCTCCATTTCCTTGCTGCACCTATCTCTTAGCGTCACCGTATACAGGGAATAGGGTAGGTAAACGTTAGGTATGACAAGTATATATATGACTTATTCTTATCGCTTTAATAGAGAACTAATTGATACTACCATAGGTAGAAATTTAAATTAAACTTATCGACTGAAGCAATGTTTTATTTACTACGGTCAAAAAAATTGTTTCTGCAATAAAAACTCTAAAAACAGCTAACCTATACTCATGTTGTCTTCGACCGTACTTTAAAAAGAACTCACTCTAAACAAGAGTGCATTATTCATCTTGTCTTGGTAACGTACTTCATAGTTGTGCTGAAATATTCACCTCGTCCCTACAACATATCGTTAAGTGAGGTTAAGGCGAGAGAATTTATAGCGGCAGCTTTGTATACACTGTACATACGTCGACGTCCATTTTACTAATGCAACAGTTATTTCTAGTTTTTTTTAAAAAAATTTGTCAAACATAAGTTTGTATTTAAAACATTATTTTACAAATAATAAAAGCTCAATATCTTTCAATGGTAATTTATGATTATGTTACTTGGTATAATTCTTTCACGATATCATAATTTTGAGAAAAATAATTAAAAAATAAAAATAAAAATGGTGTCATTATTTTACAAAATTAAAATTCACTTAAAAACTGTAAAAAAAAACTGTTATTTGAAGTTAAAACGCTTTCGTATAGTTCTAAGTTTATTCCACGGTTTGTTAGTTTCAAATGGAGCTTGTGGTAACTTCAGCCTTGTATTTTTCGATACTTCCCGCATCACAGAACTGTTTGAAGTGCAGTATTACATCTATCTCACGGCGTCGGTACTTTAAAGAGTTTTTTTTGGTAAAAATATCAGCCTTGTATTTATTTGATGATACTTCCCGCATAACACATTTGTATAAAATGTAGTATTACATCTATCTTACGGCGCCAGTAAAAATATCAGCCTTGTATTTATTCGATGATACCTCCCGCATAGCACATTTGTATAAAATGTAGTATTACATCTATCTTACGGCGTCAGTAAAAATATCAGCCTTTTATTTATTTGATGATACTTCCCGCATAGCACATTTGTATAAAATATATTATTATTATTATTATTAGCACCGCGTCTTACTACCCGTTCGGGTTATAAGCACTTACGCTAATGTGTAATGGTAGGGTGATTGTGAGATGAAATGAAGGACCTACAGTTTAACGTGGAATCCGAACCACGGTGGAGGCCTGGCATTCCCCACATTCACAAGATGTCTTGTCAGAGGTGAAGGAAGGGTTTGGTAATCAGATACATCTTTGCCGGGACCGAGGATTGAACCCCGGCCGCCAGCATAGTATAAAATGTAGTATTACATCTATCTTACGGAGTCAGTAGCGTAAATAGTTCAGCTTTGTGTTTGACAATAAATAATACACCCCCCACTCCTTCCTTTCTTTGAAAGAAAGATGGCGAGAGGAACGGCATGGATTTAGGGAACAAGGATCTACAATATAATTGACCTTTTCCAACCGACAGCTGATGGAAAGAAGGTATGAATTTTGGAAAGGCTTGTTAATGTTATCTATGGATGTGGTGAAGGTATTTGATAGCGAGGATATAAAATGATGGAGGAGGATGAAGTATAATAATATTAATATAATATTTAGCACCGCGTCCTACTACCCGTTCGGGTTATACGCTTTAAGTAATAATTACGCTATTGGATTAGGAATTGGGAAGGTTGAATTAGAGGAAGTGAACCCGCATTTACGTGGAGGAGAGAGTGGAAAACCATTTAGGAAAAACCACCCCCAGTTCACCCGACCGAGATTCGAACACCGATCTCCCCGTCCTCAGCAGTCGAGCTCAACATGACAAGCGCGTTAGCCAACTACGCCACCGAGGCGGGTAGGATGAAGTAGAAAGAGGAGTTATATAATGAGAATGAAAAACGTGTATGAAGAAATCAAGAGTTGTATTAATACGAAAAGTGGGAGGATGCGATGGTTACAAATAAAAGGTTTATCTGCTCTAATTTTTAAAATTAAAGTGTGATATTAGCTTTAACCAAGAACATGTCAATCCACCCCAAATGATGAAAGGCTCTTTGTCAGATACAAACGTCTTGTTGAATTTTCTCTTCTATAAATATGAATATTAGACCGCCAACTTCTATTAGATACATATCCATTTTTACTTTCTCTCAGAAGAGAAAAGTATATGACCATCAAATGTATCGAGATTGAAATTTTGATAAATGTCGAAGTTTCATCACCACCTGAACAGACTATTTTTTTTTTAAGAGGCCGTTTGTCTAGAGCCAAAACTATTTTACTAATGGGGCTAAAGCTTGGTATCTAGGGTTTTCATAAGGTTTCTCGGAGGAGTTAATTGGAATTCAATATCTAAACCTAAAATTAATGGTAGATTATTGAAAGGCGAAAAAGAGAAAAACTTTTTTTTCAAAATTTTCTCTACCGATTTTGACTAAACTGGTATTTAAATTTTGTTTAATAATACAAAAAAAAAATGTGTAATTTTCATTTGCCCATGAAAATTAGAAGAAATTTCCAAATTTTATTATATTTCCACTAGTATTTGAGATACGAAATAACTTACTCTTTTATTTGATATGTATTTTTAATAACGCAATAACTTTTGAACTATAAGATTTTTTTTAAATTCAAGTTTGAAAATTAAATGATTTGTTATAATCGTTGCCGGACGGGGATGTAGAGTACTTTTTTAATTGTTTGTGTAACATATATTATTTCATTCATACTCTCTTGTGTAGTGTTTCTGAAACAACGTTTATTGATGCGTTTTACAAATCTTACGAATTTTTTAGTAAATATCTATTTTAAGGTAAAAGAGAGAAAGTCTGTGTGGTGTATAATACCATTTATTGTAAAATAAAATAATTTAACAGAAAAAACATCATAAAGCATAATATTAGTATAAACATCATACAGATTATTAAGTATGAACTATTTTGTGTTCTAAAACAATAATATATTAGTTCTAGTTAATTCTACAAATAAATCAATTCACAATGGAAATGTTTATTTTATTTACACATTTTTCTTTTTCTATATCTTAGTTTTAATTAATAAAACTTTTGGTTGCTTTATTTTGCTTATCTTTTATTATTTTATTCTCTATTCTAGAACAAAAGACACATTTTAGTTGAACAAAAAACATTTCTGCTGTTGTATTTTTGTGACTTCATAAAGAGGGATGCTTGCGTTCACAAATACAAAGTTAAACATCTCTTATATTATATTTTAATGTGTGCATAAGCCAAACCGTGTGGAAGGTCAAAGGTAAATAAAGTGATGTTTGTCGTTGCTGGCTGTGGTGTGTAAATTTAGGTCATTTGTTTGTTTTAAGGACGTAGCCTACCTGTGACGTCATATCAAGTCAAAATCAGATCTCCCAAGTTAATATATCTACGCTTAATTAGGCGAATTTTAAAGATATTTTACTTCAACAAAAACCATAAATTCTTAAATAATAATAATAATCCTAAAAAATATTCCTAATATTTCACATTATTTGAAAATCTTGAAGTAATCTATTATAAAATTTCATATTTCTAAATTATTTGGTTTACTCACGAATATTTATTTTCCCAGATGTAAATTAAAAAAGTCTGTGGAAGAATATGCTTATCTAGAATAGGAAAAAAAGGATTTAAAAAAAATGCAAGTCAAGATTGTTCGGGTGCCAATATGGAGGTGTTTATACTCGTCAGCTAAAGAGGGAAAGTGTTAGCAGCAGATACACAAGAGGATCTCACAGAGTGAACCGCTCATTTTTTCCACTCTCTTGCTATTTCGTACGTTATTGTCTAGGTGTGATGCGCTTGTAAGGCGAAGGGTAAGTCAATTTAAGATGCAACCCATTTCGCAAAAGAGTTTTTATCTCCGCAAGTAGACAAAGGCATTAATCTATTATCTCTACCTTACGTGTTTCTCATTCCGCTACCTGCAAGATCATAAATACAGTATCTGGGGGCAGCCTATACAAACTGTTTGTACCGCAACACTCACTCAACTTTTACACGGGTCAACAATTTCAATATCAGAGAGTTTGCTGAAAAAATCTTTTCATTTGTAAATAACTAAAGTTAATATTTTTATTTCTTGAATTCTTTTTTTATTTTTTGGTCGGTGCCTAGGGGTAATATACATAAATATTTCAAATATGGCAGTACTTTATAAATAAGTTGATGTTGAGTTAAACTTTAGTAGTTTTGAAAATACTTTTTATTACTTTATTTTACTTGTATACCCACTTAAAGACTAACTATAAGGGTTTCTTCACTT
This sequence comes from Timema monikensis, assembly GCA_902151445.1. Lineage (NCBI taxonomy): Eukaryota > Metazoa > Arthropoda > Insecta > Phasmatodea > Timematidae > Timema > Timema monikensis. Next base: position 14,787 of record CABFVZ010001452.1, read on the forward strand.
AGAAATATTTTTGAATATTCCTTAAAGTTACATAAAATTATGTACAATTTTATATTTTACCTACTTCTGGGAATTGTGTTCCCCTACTTGGAAGTTAGGGTCTATGAAAAATGTTCCTAGTAGTTTTAATGAATCTAGGAAAAACTATATTATAAAAGACGAAATTATCAAGTTTTGAACAACGTACCCAAGCAAATAATATTAAAAGGTTTGATCTATATTTGGTAGAAAAAGAAAGCAAGACTCAAGTCTGTGAATTAAATGAACATTTTCTCTAGATCTTGATATCTCAAGTTCATGGTTAACGCAAGTTTTTTATTTTCTCACTATTTCAGGTAGGAGTAGAGTATAGTTGATTTTTTTAGTGTAATATGATTCTAAATAGCTGAAATTAAAATATGCATAAAACAGCTTTTTATAGATATAATTTTTGTTATCGTTTTAAACATTTTACAGATCTTTGTGTGTGTGTATATTACTATATCATGCTAATTTTCACAATTTTCTTCAAATTGTTGAGCAGCTCTGATCTGAATTTAAAATTCTTTACTGGTGAAATAATATGAAGGTGTCTTGATAAATTGTCAACATGATTCGTATAGCTTTTTCCCTTAAGTCTAAAGCTATACGTTTTAGTTGTGTAAAGGGTTTTGGTCATAAGTTTTCTGATAATTTTTAAACGATCATTTAAATGTATCGAGCATTGCATAAACAATAACCCATCATTCATTTAAGTTAGTCACGTGATTAAAGTTTATAGTTAAATTTTACGTAAGTTAATTATGAAATTGGTGGAAGCTTTATATATTAAGCTGGAAATGTAGGAAACTCAAGTTAAGGTTAGTTTTTATGCAGTTTTTATATAAACACATTTTTTTTGTCAAAATAAATAAAATAATTCTCCAGTAGAAATATAGAATTTAATTGTCTTCACATTCTGATATCAACAGTAATTTTTGAATGTATTTTAAGGGTGTCCTGGAATTTAATGATAACTTTTTCTCTTCATTTATAAAGTTTCTCATTTAATTCCGCTATGCTCATGACAGGTATTCAACAACTGTTGATATCACCATGTGAAGAAACTTAAATACTAGGTTTATAGAGGTGACCTGGTGGTCTAGGGGTAAGGTGTCGGACTTCTGTGCTGGCGGCCGGGGTTCAATCCTCGGTCCCGGCACAGATTTATCTGATTACCAAACCCTTCCTTCACCTCTGACAATACATCTTGTGAATGTGGGGAATGCCAGGCCTCCACCGTGGTTCGGATTCCACGTTAAACTGTAGGTCCTTCATTTCATCTCACTATCACCCTACCATTACACATTAGCGTAAGTGCGTATAACCCGAACGGGTAGTAAGACACGGTGCTAATAATAATAAACTAGGTATCTAGTGGAGTAATATTTTATTTTGACCATGTTTTGGTATGAAAAATATAAAACCACAAACCTTTACTCACGTTCCCTGAACTCCCAACTTAAGGAAACACAAGTCCCCAGTATTACCGCTTCCATCAAATACTCACGTTAAAAATTACAGCCGTACTATCACTGTCCTTAATTACAATACTAATATTGTCCTGATCTGACCTCCTTGTAGGACTACCTTGAATATAACAATGGGACACTAGCTCCAATGTGGTGACCTGTGTAACTAGATCTCAACTCTCACTCTGTCCTAAGTCAATAACGGACGTCACACACTTGATCCCGTTCCTCGCTGCACAGTCATGTTCGGAGAGTAGCAGCCAACCAGTGGTGCGTGGGACACACATGGCTCACGATAAACATGGTTTATACGAGTAACACACATACATGCTTGGAGAGGAGCAGCCAACCAGTGACGCGTGGGACACACATGGCTCGCGATAAACATGGTTTCTACCAAAGTGATAAATATTAGAGGTACTTCAAACATTTAAAAATTAATATTGTATTGGTTTGACCGAACACCTATGTGGTATAAAGGTGGTAGTTCCTAGCTACTGAGGTCCCAGGTTCTATCCCAAATGCTTACAGATTTTTCTGAGACGCTATGGGTGTGGAATAAGGGTCAACTTAGCCTTATGAAGAAAAATGAGAAGATACTTGAACCAATAAGTATCGGCTACGGTCTGGAAGACTGAGGTTAATAGTTGGAGGGCTCACTGTGCTGACTACATGAAACCCTCTATCCACAGTGCTTGGCACTACCCTCAACAACAGACGGTGGCCACCTGGTCAGCATGAATCTATTGTGGTATGAGACCAGGAATTATTTTTTCTTATTTTGAACCAAACAATTGTTATAGAATATTAAATTTCCATTACAAAATCGAAGAAGAGTCCCACAAACTCGTGTATATATAACCATGTATTACTACCTGTTTAAGTTATGCTAATATGTACTAATTATGCTAGTGAGCTGGGGATGAGGAAAGTTGAATCTAGAGGAAGTGTACTCACATTTTTGTGGAGAAAGAATGGAGAACCATTTTAGGAAAATCCACCCTTAATACAGCCGACTGGGATCAAACCCCGTCTCAGGCAGTCTAATGTTCTGCGAGAGTGACGCCTAAGATAATTATAATCACCGAAACTCCCGACACTTGATTAATTTCATAATTTTATTCATAATTATCAAAATGAATAGTCTGTTCCTATATCATGAGTGTTACCTGTAACTGGCTCTTTCCCGCGTCTTCATTTTGATAATTATGATAAAATTGATTACTTTTGATTGATTGATTAATTTTATAACTTTTATGTCATGAGTGTTACAGAAATTAGCGCCAGATGGCTGAAATACATAAGATTGACTGAGCTTGTGACGTCACTCAATACACAAGCCAGTGCGTTACACACAAGGCTATATAGAAGCCAATCGAAGTTGTTCAAAATCAGGCCACAATGTGGAATTTTAAATAATAAATAAACCCTTAAAATCCACACCAATATACAATTAACGTCATTACTATATTTATTTAAAAAATATAAATGTGTGGATGTTTTATTATCAAAACATAACTTCTGTGTGATGGGTGACGTAAGCAATGATATAATTAAATTCCTCCAAAAGGGGATATCTTTCTATTCACTTTAAATTGGGAAAAAAACAATAATTAAATAGTCATCATTATTATATTATGGCTTTGGATTTTTTTATTTTGCTTTGTTATAGTAATTAAAAGTAGAAATATTTTTTTAATCCAACAGAATTTGATGATTACAAAAATCCCCGTTTCCCTTTCATTCCGAATAGATGTAGATTAAAGGCAGACGATCTCTGTGGTGCTCCACGCGGCAAAGACAGGAACTAAACACTGCCAAGTGTTAAGACAAAGAAGCGAAGCGCGGCGCGAAGGCATTCCGACTAACACACAATGACAGAGTAGAGATTATTCAGCGTGTTGGTGGAACCCCCATCAACTTCCCTCGAGAAGACATCATATTCTTGTTTATCTCCTTGAATTGTATGGAAAGCTCTCGGAACAATAAAACGACAGTAATTTTCATTTCTGTCCGGAAAGTTTATCGTGTTTAGACAGTAAGAGATGTAGCTTCGTATGAAAGAATGACTGAAATCCATTGTTTGCTGTGAATTGTCTTGGATAAATAATCAATGCAAAATTCTATCTTTGTATTTATATAACGTTTCTATAGGGTTAAAGAAATATATAAATATATTTTTCAAAGTTTATAAAATAATAATAATAATCCATACCCCATTCAAACTTTCATAGGAAGCACCCTTATAATTATAAGAGCTAGAAAAGCTACTAGGTCTACTTTCTTTCCCTTATCCATAGGTCAAATATTTTGCTCTGTAGCTGCTATTTATAATATATATAAATATAAATATATACAAATATATATAAATATAAATATATATAAATATAAATATATATAAATATAAATATATATAAATAAATATATATAAATAAATATATATAAATAAATATATACAAATATATATATATAAATATATATAAATAGATATATACAAATAAATATATATAAATATATATAAATAAATATATATAAATATATATAAATAAATATATATATCATTAACTATCATTAATTAATGGTTCTGTTTAACAGAAGACCTCACTCCCTTCATGTTATTAACGTTACTTCTAGATATCAAGTTGAAATTTTTCCTTGGTGATCAAGTTAAACAGAAAACAATTTAATAATATAAATGCAAAATAAACGTGGTTCATATGGTTAAAGGCGTCAGTCAAACTACACAGTGTTTTTTTGTGTGCTAAATATCGCAAATTTTAAAGGAATACAACAAAGCAAACATCTAACAACGAAAAATTCTCCAATATATATTTTTTAGCGAGGGTTGAGGTTAGTTTTCTAACAACCATGTCTCTGATATTGATACCACTGCGGTTATTTTAATAAATATTTTTTCTTGGCGATTCATATTATTGACTATCTGGCTCTTTGACCTCCAATTTATTGATGCTCTACTGTATTAGTAATATTAATAATAATCATATCAATAATGATAATCTCGAAACATATTGTACTCCCGATGGGGGGGAGATCGGGGTTCAAATCCCGGCCAGCTGTTCTAATGCTTTTTTTCTTAAATGTTTTTCCACTCTCCCTTCAAACAAATATAAATAATAGTAATAATACACTGAACACATGTGTTGAGAAGTATCAAAGGTTATTACTGTCTCTCCCCCTCTCGAATATTTCCCTCGCTACGCCACTGGATGTCCTACGGGGACTGTCTGGTCTTCCTTCCTCGTCCCGCTCAGCAACTTCCACGTTAACGATATGACAAGGGAAATTTCAGTCGGTCCTTTTCCGGCGTGTGCGGGGGGNGCAATCACACAGACTTTCCTTCCGTCAAGAATTGCGGCTGTATCGTCACGTGCAAAACTGTCCTCCCATATTTGGTGTTTCATATTTAATATTTTCTTAGCATCTCATTTCAACACCGGTTAAGGTTTTACGCGTGTGCACTGTGTTTGGGATGTGGAAGGTCAAATTTAAAGGAAGTTTACCCGCATTTGCATATAAGTAGATTGGGAAACCATTCAAGGAAAAACACCCTCGGAACACCCAACCGGTATTTGAACCCCGATATCCCCATCATCAGCAGTCTAGTCTACTGCGAAAGTGACGTCTTAGACTACTCGCCCATCGAAGCGGATGTGTTTCATTAACTGTTAATAAATTGGTACAATAATTACTGTTATTCGAGTCACCTTTTTAAACTATTTTTCTAATCCGGTAACCTGGCGGTCTAGGGGTAAGGTGTCAGACTTCTATGCTGGGGGCCGGGGTTCAATCCTCGGTCCCGGCACAGATTAATCTGACTACCAAACCCTTCCTTCACCTATGACAAGACGTGTATTAATCATAACCTATGAATGTGGTGAATGCCAGACCTCAACCGTGGTTCGGATTCCACGTTAAACTATAGGTCCTCCATTTCATCTCACAATCACCCTACCATTACACATTAGTGTAAGTTCGTATAACCCGAACGGGTAGTAAGACGCGGTGCTAATAATAATAATAATAATTTTCTAATTCACCAAACTCGAAAGTATCAATCATTCCCTGGGGCTAATATTAATGGTTATAGTGAGCTCCGAAATTCTTTTACCAACAATGCTTCAGAAATACGGGACAAGTAAATGTTCTATCTCATCGGGGTTTGAGCTTAAACCTCTAAGAGAAAGTTGTACATTGTCTTAAGCGCAAAACGTTGGTGATTTGGTCAATGGTTGAGGCTTTAAGTTGATTTAAAGGTTAATATGGTGTAAATATTAATGGGAGTGTTTTTAATCAATAACCCGCCTCGGTGGCGTAGTTAGCTAACGCGCTTGTCGTGTTGAGCTAGACTGCTGAGGACGGGGATATCGAGGTTCGAATCTCGATCGGGTGAACTTGTTTTTTTTTTCCTAAATGGTTTTCCACTTACCCTCCAGGCAAATGCGGGTTCACTTCCTCTAATTCAACCTTCCAAATTCTTAATCCATTTGAGTAATTAGTACTTAAAGCGTGTAACCCGAACGAGTAGTAAGACGCAGTGCTAAATAATAATAATAATAATAATAATAATAATAATAATAATAATAATTAAGTTCCTTATACTCTTTAGCGAACACTAGGACAAAGAAGTTTTTTATCTGAAAACAACAAACAAAAAAACCACTAGATTTGAATGTATGTTGATGTTCAATGATAACGTAAACCCGAATAAGTGGTTATCAAGATACAGTCTGTGTTAAAACAAAATGTTGCATATTATCTTTGTGGAAAAATGAGTTTGAGGGTATTTTATATTAGTGGATATCTACAATTGTGATCATTTGTCTGCAAATCTTTAAGATAAGACACACCTTAGCATTGCACAGTTTTAGTAATAATAAAAATAAATAACTTTTATTTTATAAATATTTTTATAAAACCAATATTACCTGAGCGATTAGCAAATATATTGTTTAAATTGAGCTCTAGGAAATAGGATAGATGATTGTTAAGCTCTTTGGCGAACAGAGATATTCCTCTTTTAAAAAAAAATATTTTCCTTAACTGCTTACATTATTTAATTTATGCTCTTTGTTGGAATAGGATGTTCTTTTTTAAAAAAATTATGTTTCTTCAAAACATGTATATGATTTAATTTCACATGTCAAATAAGTTTTAAATAAATATATCCATTTTTAGATAAATTGACCTTGCATCGAACCATATTTTATCGTTTTTACTTTTTATTTTAAACGGCTTCTGCTTTTTTTTTTTGCCAAGTTTTACAACCCGTGTGAATAATCCCCATTTTAAAATTATTTTTATTGGTATTACTGACCGGTAGGTAAATGACATCTAGTGGTGTCACCTGTATGTAGACTATTAGCCGCTCTGGTGACACAGAGTACACTATAGGAAGTTGATACACGTCGTAACCGCAATGAGATGACGTCATGATAGTGAATATGGAGGTGTGAAGCCAGTAATGAGATTAAACCTAACTTAAGCATAGCTAACCAAACTCTGGTAACCGTTGGGATAATTCCTCTTAAGAGAAAAATAGCCAAGGTACTAGCCTGGAGTCAAACCCGGGACCCCTAGTATCATAACCCGGTGCACTAACCACTACAACACGTGTCCGGGTAATCCCCCATTAAAAAAAACACTAATCTACTAGGAATATGAAGTTTAAAGCTAAAGTTAAAATGGAAACACATTTCTGCAGAGAGATTGGTAAACGATCTTGGTTAAACTACCTGAAGCACACCCAGGTAGGACTCAAACCCCGACCTACATGTAATCGATAAAACAAAACTATACGCGCCTTACGCCTTAACTTACGTGTCCACTGACTTTGGTGGCAGCTAAAATAAAACCGCTCGAAATCTGAGAGAATGTATGGTCCAATATTCGCCCTTGGTAGAATGTATTACAGAGTTTATTGTTTGATAGAACTTTTACAATCTTCCGACGTCTCAATCGCAAGGGGATTGTGGGAAAGAGGGGGAGAAGTGGGTTAGGGAGAAGTGTAAGCCATAACTTCCTTCGCCGGGAACCAACTCTGATTTTTATTCCCCCCCCTCCTCCCCTCTCTTTCCTCTTACGTTAAATATCTTTTCTTTTACAACGCTGGAAAGAAGTCACATCACAAAGAAGACATTTTACGACTGTTCAAAAAAATAAAAAAGTGATTCAAGTACCTACGAATTTGATTCTATCAAACTATTATTTATTTAACTTTAAATATATCGGTATTTTTAAAATCATCAGTTTTAGTGGAACTATTTTTTCGAAATCTGCCCCCTTTTATAAATATAAATACATATATGAATATTGCTTTTAAAAAAATAATCAACATAGCACTTTCTACTAAGGTAATGTGGCTGGAATAGCTTGTATTGTTATTTTATATCCAGTCTGGACTTGCCCTGTTTTTCCGGGCACGCCTTCCACCCGTTTTTCCGAGACTTTGAGACGCAATAAACCTCAGTGTGTCTGCTGTTGATGGTCTTTTAAGGACGAAAGGAATCGTAAACATTTTCTATGTGAGCTCCTGGTCAAGGACAAAGACCACTTCAAAAAAGAAAAAACGTTCTACAATTTGGTAGTGAGTAACAATTCTGGTGAACTCCGTGTCTTTTTCAAACTCTGAACTAGATTAATGACATTTTTATTAAGCTTTATTTGAGAAAATGACATACGTTTTCCTTCGACACGTTTTATGTCTGTTAGTGAGATTAAGTTTTTTTTAGTTGAATTAAGTTAAATTGCTCATTGTTCTTTCAATTGACTTCTTTAAAAAAACTGAAAGTCATCTAATTTTAAATGTGGGCACATGTTTTGTTTTATTTAGTTGTTTATCTCATTGGCCATTTTCTTAGATTAAATATCAGCCAAGGCCCTTTTTTAATGACCCGCTTCGGTGATCTTATGTTAAGTGAAAGGTTAGGCAAAATTCGGTTGGGTAATAACCACAGTAATTTATATATATCTAAATTATGGAAGGTTTGAAAGCTGGTTTGCACCAAGCTAATGCACTCTTGAGTACTAATCTCTGTAGAGGAACTAGAGTATTGCTATCGGACTACTTATCTCCGCTGAGGAACTCGCACTCCCGTACCCCACCTATACGTCTATGATCAAGGAGACGTACGACTTTAGAGGGGGGGGGAGGAAGCCGTCACATCTCCCGGAGTGATAAATGACAGTTTTATTAAAATGTTGGTCACACAAGGCTCTCTCTGACTGTCCCTCAAAACTTGCTCCTCCCTAGTTTCAAGGTCATGTATCGTGGAAGCGATTATTAGAAGGGGGGTAAACTTATTTTACAAAAGAGAGATACGTTACGCAAATGACACATACTTATTTCGTAACATGTGTATAAAAATGGCTGCATCATGTTAATTATTATCATTAACTAAGGCCTGGATTTTTGATGACGTGTCATCTTTATTTTGATACATCACAGACAATGCTCATGCGTACATAAATTATGTTCATGGTATCCTGCTTGTGCAAACTTTTTTTATCTGTTTTTTGGTAGTTTTAGAATTTTAGGTAATATTTTATTGGTTTGCTTCAGTATAAGTCATTTTTATGCTTTTTTAAGCCGTTTTAAGCTCTATGCTGAATAAGTATATTTATAAATACTATCAATATTTTACGAATGAATAGATATAAAACATTATTTTTTCTAACGTATAATTGTCTAAATGAGCAGATAATTTAGTAAATTAACTTTACATCCTCTTCATCTTGTGAATGTGGGGAATGCCAAGCCTCCACCATGGTTCGGATTCCACGTTAAACTATAGGTCCTTCATTTAATCTCACAATCACCCTTCCATTACACATTAGCGTAAGTGCGTATAACCCGAACGTGTAGTAAGACGCGGTGCTAAAATAAAATAAATACTCTCTCATTAAATTCCTGCTTCTTCTTTCCTCGTACTTGAAAATGGATATTAATTACGTTATTCCAATTGACCAGCTCCACTCTGGGTAAAGTATTTTCCAAAATGTCAGGAACAGGGATGGGCATATCTCGGCGTGAGAGCTTGAAACAAAGACACGGATCTATACAAAACAAAACTTGCGATTGCTCTTTTGTCGCAGAACAGTTCTGTAAGGCTAGGTTTATATTCATGCTTAGCTCACAGTTCACAAAGACACAACCATTCACAATAAAACCTAATTATTACCATTCATAATGACACGTAGTTATTAAAATCTCATTCAAATTATTTTATAACACCACGGCTTATTAATATTTTGACCTATACTCATATTTACAATTTTTGGTGGGTATAATTAAGGTAGAAGCTTAGAGGAAAAGTGACCGCATTTGCGGAGAGAAAAAAAATTGACTTCGAACAATATTCCAATCGCGATCTCTGCATATCCGGTAGTCTAGTAAATTGCTAGAGTGACACCTTACGCTATGTAACCACCAATGCGGGTGGAAACACAATGACTTTAGTTGTTCCGACTATTTATAATACTTTGTAACTTAACTCTAATTCTGTTTAGCACCATCAGTTAAATATATAGTGCCTGATTATTTTGCTGTTTGAAATTATGTGTACCAACAGGTCAATGTGAAGGAAGTGTCTTAACTTGGATTGGGCTTGTTGAGAAGATGAGTGTGGATAGAGTGACAGAGCAAATATATGAAGGTAGAGAGTGTGGATCGAAAAAGAGGGGTAAACCATGTAAGACATGACTAAATGTTGTAGACAAATGTGTAAAAAAGAGAAATATTGAAAGTTTCAAGAATAAAGGTGCATGCATGACTCAGTGTATGGATGTTGTTGAAGAGAAGGGGGTATGCAAGGATAGGGAAGTGTGGAGGAAGTTAGTGAGGATGTATAAGTATGGAGTTGTTGTTTTTTGAGCTGGATGCACAGTTTCTTGCCTACACAGTAAAGGAATGGCTTGATTTTATGTGTATGTATGTATGTATGTGTGTATGTATGTATGTATGTATAATTATGTATGTATGTATGTATAATTATATGTATATGTATGTATAATTATATGTATATATGTATGTATATATGTATAATTATATGTATATGTATGTATGTATAATTATATGTATATGTATGTATGTATAATTATATGTATATGTATATGTATATATGTATGTATGTATGTATGTATGTAATTACGGTGAAGCTCGTTGAAGAATTGTGCACTAGACTTAAAAGAGCTTTTTGTTGAATATTGAAGAGGAGAGATAGTGCCAGTTTCTGTGGATAGAGGGTGTCATGTGGTCAGCACAATCAGTCCTCTAGCCGTTAGTCTCAGTTTTATAGACCAGAGCCGATATTTTCATTTTACCTCACGAGGCTGTTTTAACCCCGTTCCAGACCCACTGCTTTATAGAAAATCTTAAGCCCCCAGGGAACGAACCAAGGACCTCTTGGATCTGAAACCAGAGACTGACCATTAGACACTCCTCACTCACACAGCGTGAAACAGTACAGTATCTCCGGGAGATCCAGGAACAGCCGCTGTGGCTCTAGAACTGTCGCAACAGAAATAACAACCTCACCACTTGTTTATTTATTTATCTAATGGTGAAAAGACGAGGAAGGTAGAATTTATAGAAGATGTACCTGCATTTTCAGATTATAATGTAAACGGAAATATTCAAAGAACAGTTTCAACCACGGCGGTTTCCAGAAGTATTTGATACAACTTCTAAGGCTAACGTATATTTGGCAATCAGAGTCCCGTTGATCCGGGCAGAGTTTTTGACAAGTCCAAGTGAATGTCTGGCAGATCTCAAACAAAACTTCAGTAGGGTATGGCCAGAGTGGGACTAGATTGACGAGCCAAGTCTCCTTTTGGAAACCTCAACCACTCGTTTCGCTAATGAGAAACAGGGTCTCGACCAAAAGAATGTTGTCCGTAAAGTATGGCGGACGGAGTTAATTATCCCTTCCTTGTCACTCGTCGGGACGGACGGGATCGGGGGGCTACTCCTCCCAAGACATCCGGGAGGACAGACAGGTGGCCGCGTTCCAAATAAGATGTCCCGGGGTGACCTGTTTTGCAAAGAGGGAGAAGAACCTGAGAAGTAGGCTCGTGTTGGCGGCCGCAAAGGAAAAACTTGACCGGAGAACTATTCGAGTCTCTGATATCAAAGTTATAACATGGCTTCCTTGACTTTTTCACTCACATTTTACACTTTATTACTTTGACACGACCCTTTTGAGAGAGAGAGGAATTATTGTGATGGAAAAATCTAGTTCCATATTTTGATGGTAGTCTACGTTTAATGACTCTCCGAATCAGAAAAAGTGGTTTTTGACTCTGTATGCGTATCTCGGGCTAAAGCAAATACCATTTTACAGAATGAGCTAAAGATTAGTATCCAGGATGTCCAAAGCTGTAGGCCTATTAAAAAAAATTTGAAATATATTTTTATAAAACCAGTAGTTTCTTTGCTATAAGCAAATATATAAATGATTTTTGTGAAATGAAGAGGTTAATGTTATGCCCTGGTGGACCCAGATGGAATCTTATCCTCAAAATGTTTCTGTAACGGTGTATATTCATTATCTCATTTATGGTCTTTGATGAAATGGGATGCTTTTATTACCATTTTTTTTTCTCTCCGCAACATTTTCTGTTATTTTGTTTCACTTATCTTACGAATTTTAATTAAATGCATCTATTTCTAAGCAGACTGAAGCGGACATATCCTTGAGAGAAAATATCTTCTGCATGACGTCATAGAAGGCAAGGTTGAGGGAAAGGGGGACTTAGGAAGAAGGAAGATCCAAATATTGGCTGACTTGAAGGAAAGAAGAACATTCTGTTACCTGAAGGAGTAGGCAGAAGACAGGGCGTATTGGCGGTCTAAGTTTACTGACAAAAGGAATGGACCTGCCGTAAGAGAGAACACCTAATAATAATAATTTTCAGACAGAGGAAAGAGAATGTGTGGGAGGTGCATTGCACTTGTATTTAGTGTGTTTCCCAACAGGTAGGGCGAGGTAAGCACATTATATGCAACCTGTATCTATAAACCTCGTCAGATGGGGCCGAACTGTTAATGTAGAGGACTTTGACCAGGAGATCTGAAGCTGTATCCTCAATGGGGGAACTGAAAGGGGTGTAATCATCACGTATGTTAATTGTTTGGTCTCTTTACATACTAATGCTGGTATTTCACTTTGATTCTATCCACGCGATCATTTTCGTGTAAGATAATATAACTAACGGCAGTATATAAAAGTTTGTTAACGCCAGCATTGTTTTATAAATGAGAAGCGTGGGTTTGTCAGGAGAAACACAAGAACAAGGTGAATGCGGTTGGAATGAAATAACTAATAAATCTACTGTACGTGGAAAAACTCGTATGGGCAGAGTCGGTGATGAATGGGGGCTGAAGAAGTGAGGTTTGAAAGAGAATACAATAGGTCAATGTGTTAGAAGCATGTTACGTTGGTTTGGGCATGTTGAAAGGATGAGTGTGGATCCAGTGACCAAGCTAATATATGAAGGTAGAGTGTGTGGATCAAAACAAAGGGGTAGGCCATGTGAGACGTGGCTAAATGTTGTAGACGAATGTGTGAAATAGAGAAACATTAAGAGTTTTAAGAATAAAAGAACATGTAAGACTCAATGTATGGATGTTGTTGAAGAGAGGGGAGTATGCAAGGATAGGGAAGTGTGGAGAAAGTTAGTGAGGATGGATTGAGTACAGAGTTGTTGTTTTTTAGCTATATGCACAGCTCCCTGCCGACTCCATAAAGTAACGGCGTTATTATGTATGTATGTATGTATGTATGTACGTAATACAACTGCGTTTACATTTAGAACTTTAGAGATCAAAATCTCTTAACAGAAATGATAGTATTTGAATACATTGATAAATCAGAAGAAAGTAATAAACTCCTTGAGATAGAACCTGGACCTCGTTAACTTGTGGTTGTTCTTCCTAAACATTTTCCCCCACGGACGGGCTAGTACCTTTAATATCAATGGAGATCTTTACCCATACCCGTTTACCCGTTCTGGTCATTCCATATTTCCATTTGAAGCTCTGGGCAAGTTGGAGTAGCCGTGTATCCAGCTACCTCTAAATGTTGAACGAACATCTATCAACGAACAGGAACATATTTAGCATGAATTGCATATTTACGATCCAATCACTACTATGTAAACAAAGTCTGTGTATGTTAAATACCCGTGAAACTATCGGGATAACGTTTGAGGTGTAAATGATGTAAATAAAAGTTATATGTGCATACATTTTAAAATAAAGGTTTCCACACTAAATGTAATAGCCCCCCTCCCCCCCCAGAGTATCCACCTCACAGAAAAAATATTTCCCCTTACATTTCCCCAAAGGCGAGTATTAAAATATAAATAATGAGACTAGCTGTAGATTGCGCTGAGCTTCTGAAAAAACACTCTTTGGTGGTAGCGTGGTCTAACGCGCTACTCTCGCAGAAGACTAGGCTGCTGATGACTGGGAGATCGAGGTTCGACTCTCGGTTGGTTGTACTGAAGGGGGTTCTCCAAAATATTATTATTATTATTATTAGTATTAGTACCGCGTCTTACTAACCGTTCGGGTTATACGCACTTACGCTAATGTGTAATGGTAGGGTGATTATGAGATGAAATGAAGGACCTACAGTTTAACGTGGAATCCGAACCACGGTGGCGGCCTGGCATTCCCCACATTCACAAGATGTCTTGTCAGAGGTGAAGGAAGGGTTTGGAAATCAGATACATCTGTGCCGGGACCGAGGATTGAACCCCGGCCGCCAGCACAGAAGTCTGACACCTTACCCCTAGACCACCAGGTCACCTTCTCCAAAATAGTTTTCCACTCTATCTCCACGCAAATGTGGGTACAATTATTCTAAATCCAACCTTACTCGTCACTAACTCACTAGTGTAATTAGTGCAATTGCGTATAAGCTGAACAGACAGTAAGACGCGGTGCTAATTAATAAAAAAAAATCCTTTTAGTGATTCAGCAGTTGTTGAGCCATGAAAACTGGCGACGTGGTCTCTTCTTGCCTGTGTAGAGTGTATACAGTCTAGTTTCTATATGAAGGTTCTTATCTGACAGCTATAACAGCTACTAGATCTACTTACACGTGTTGATACGTAATTCATTTGATATACAACCATCACTTTTGAAAGACAGTACCAATACTTATAAAAAAAAATAGCAGTAATATAGTTCAACATTATCAATGTTGACCCCCAATTAGTGTGTTTTAAAAGGTCCTTCCTAACAAAACTGGACTGTTCTAGATATACATCCTACTCAACGCAAACGCTGGTGGTGTAAGAGGCAGCCTAAGAAACTAAACCTACCGAAGTTTAATATAGTTTTGTTTTAATGATGTATATTGCACACACGAGATGACAATATATTTCGGTCTCTTTGAAGTTTCCTTCAGGAGGAGACGAGTTCCCTTCTCTAAACTGGTCCTACTCTGTGACAGTATCCTTCCCCCTCCCCTCCTTTCCCGCAACACGCGTATACAGGACTAAACATTCGGACTTAAACTTCCTTTGAGGATCATCTAGAGGCGTTTTCAAATGTCTTGACTACTTTTTCGATTTACAGATCTCGTATGTGTCGGAAACACAAAGGATGTATTTTTAATAATTTAATACCAACATTATAACTACCCACTTCTCTGGTAAAATGGTCTAAGGCGTCACTTTCTCAATATATGGGTCAGACAATCGTAGGTAGGTCGGGGTTTCATTCCCGGTCGGATACTTTTTTCTTATACGGTTTTCTACTCTCTCTTTACTTAAACTGTTAAACACGGTGCTCTTGGGTTGTAATTCTCGGCTCAGTATCCTATGTTCGTGGGTTCAAACCCAGCCGAGGTTGACGGAGTTTTCTTGAGCGATAAAAATCCGTAGCACAACTTCCATCGGAGTAAAGTAAAGCCATCGGTCCCATGTCGATTGTGAGATGTAAATTAACCTTGGAATTGATGTGAACACACCTTTCCCCACAAAATTTGTAGGCTCTTTCACTCTTGCGCATAGAAATTCTCGTATGCCGATTTAATCTGTCGGCTACAGAAAGTTCACGTTAAATACTTCAAATAAATTAATAAAAGTTCAACCAAATTCGGATACATTTCTTCGAAATGCAACCTTACTAATTTCTAGAACATAATCGTAATTAGTATATGTGATTAATACCCGAATGGGAAGTCAGAAGTGCTGGAAAAAAAAAGTAAAATTTGAAATGTCAAGTTGATACATTATACTCGTATTAAATACAGGCAATAGGAAATTGTAGAGATATTAAACACATAACCTTTAAAAAGGAAACAAAACAGAATTTGAAAAATATGTTATAAAATTAAAATATGAATGCACAATTTAAAACTTTACAATTTAATAAAATTAATGAACACAATCTTTGTAACAAAATTTTGTGATTTTATTAATTTTAGTTTTGATGATGTATCTTGAAAAGGAATGTTAATAAATCTAAAAATAAATGTTTGTTAAATGTGTGAGATTTAGATCACTTTCAATCTTGGAATGGCAGATGGTTTCTCAACCAGATGATTCAAATAAACTGGTTTTGGTTCACTACTCCAACATTTTTGCTATTTAATGGTTAGTAATCAAAAGTGACAGTTGTAAAATAGATATTTTGACTCAAATACGCAAGAGTAGATCAAATAACTTGTCTAACCGTCAGATAAGGCCATTCGTAAGAAAATAATTTAGGTTTATCCTGTCCCCTTGTTGAAATAGGAATTTATATTAATGTAAGTGTTTATAAAGTATTAAAAGACAAAAATTTTATTTGACTTTAATTCTTAGGCACATTTGACATTTAATGTTACTTATGGTGCTAATCATTAATTAGCGGCTTCAGCCAGTCTCCTTAGATAGCCGAGATATTGCCAATCAGATGTTGCGCTTAGGTTAAATGTTGACAAAACCTTTGAGAGTACAAGAGTTGGTTGTTTTCTGAAAATAACACAAAACTATTTTCTATGATCCTATACACATTTATATCTGTAAAGTAGGTGACCAGGTGGTCTAGGGGTAAAGTGTCAGACTTCTGTGCTGGCGGCCGGGGTTCAATCCTCGGTCCCGGCACAGATTTATCTGATTGCCAAACTCTTCCTTCACCTCTGACAAGACATCTTGTGAATGTGGGGAATGCCAGGCCTCCACCGTGGTTCGGATTCCACGTTAAACTGTAGGTCCTTCATTTCATCTCACAATCACCCAACCATTACACATTAGCGTAAGTGCGTATAACCCGAACGGGTAGTAAGACGCGGTGCTAATAATAATAATAATATATCTGTAAACAAACTAAATTCCTGGAAAAATAAAGGTAACTGGTATAGGCATGAAGGATGGATCTTTGTGAATCTAATGATGCCATTTAATAGGGGGAGGGGGGAACAATACAAATTGTATCGTCATTTGCATTTTACTACTCTCCTGTTTGTTCACCTATTGATGGACAGCTCCAACCGGTAACTTCATAAGCCCACTCGATATATGAGCGTTTATGAATTTCTGCTTGATTATTCTAATAGTTTTTAAGTTCTATTACATTTTTTTCTCTGCCCCTGGAAAACTTTTCTGCCGACCATAATTTTGTAACCAGTGCCAGTGCCATCTCAAAGCTACCATACACATTTCAAAAACTGTTTAACATGGTCGACAGGAAAGCTTTCCCCACAAAGAGCATTACATTTACATCCGATCCTTTTATTTTACATGTGTGTGTGTGGCGGGGAGGATGGGTGTTAGGCGGTTTGAGAGGGGGAGGGGGGGTACTTTCGCTTAAAGTGTCCTCACAAAGAGGCCACAGATGGTGCATCTCCATGATGTATATGTTTAATATATGCGTATGTATTTATGAACCATACCCTTTCAAACAGAATTTTATTATTTTTTTCGTAACTTTTTCGTTGTTGAGTTTTTGAACATTCTCATTGACTAATGGGAAATGGTTGATTAAAATATTTTATTTTTAAATATAGGTCTTTGTTGAATTTTATTACTTTTTATCTGGTTGCTTGTTTGGATAATTTTAACCAAATAATCATTTATTTTTACTATTATTATTATTATTATTATTATCATCACGTCTTACTACCCGTTCGGGTTATACGCACTTACGCTAATGTGTAATGGTAGGGTGATTGTGAGATGAAATGGAGGACCCACAGTTTAACGAGGGATCCGAACCACGGTGGAGGCCTGTCATTCCACACATTCACAAGATGTGATTAATACACGTCTTGTCAGAGGTGAAGGAAGGGTTTGGTAATCAGATAAATCTGTGCCGGGACCGAGGATTGAACCCCGGACCCCCAGCACAGAAGTCTGACACCTTGCCCCTAGACCGCCAGGTCACCAATATAATAATAATAATAATAATAATTAATAACAATGCACAATAATAGTTTGAGAACTTTAAAAAATATATATAAAAAAAATGACCTGCCTTGGAGACGAGGACAGGTTTGAGTCCCAGTTGTTTGGTGTGAGGATGTTTTACCTAAATGGTTCTATACTCTCTCACTCAACAAATTCTCGCACACTTACTCTAATTGTATCCTCCTCTCTCCTCCTCTTTCAGTGGTAAGACGCGGAATAGACACACAATTAAGTAACGGTTGAGAAGTTTTTTTTTAGAATCTCTTACCTATATTTTACCTGACACGCATATTATTACCCACCCGTGCTATTTGCATATTCACATCTATATAGTAGAGAAGAGGAGGGTATATATTAAATTAAGTATACCCGCATTTGTGTGGATGAATAGAGGGTGAACATTTAAGGGGGTAAAAATACCACACTTCAAAACACCTGATCGATGTCCAGAACCACGACTCCAACAAAATGAGACTAGTGCCTTTCCCTTAGAGTGATACGGACTATCACTCACTTTATATTACGACTAATTGCTATTTTCATTTAATGAGAACCGCACAAAATGACACTTCACGGTATGTCAGGGACAGTCAGCTTAATATTGAAATAAACCTTTTAGACAGATGAAAAAACAAATAGATACGCGTCTTAATACCTGCTCGGGCTGTATGAAACAAAAAAATACTAGATATACTTTCATATATTCATACGTGAAGTAATGTGATTTATAGCTGTCACTATTAATGTATATTACCAATGACTATAAATAACAAACATAATTTCGTAATATGTTTTAAATGTTGACCTAAAAAAATGTATTTACTAAAAGGTCCTTTTCTACCAGAATCCTACTATACTTACGAACAGGTGTAATCGTATGATACAAGATCGTAAGGAGAGGGTAGGTAGAGAATGGAGGGACGAAAGGGAGGTGTTAAAAAGTTCTTGAGAGTGGTTTATTCTGAGCGAAAGCCAAGAATTGAAAGCTCTCATCTTGTAAGTGTGTTGCGGCGTCATTATATGGGGGGGGGGNTAAATGAGGGTATAACCTCTAATAACATATAGAGGGTGATGTAAAATGAGCGTGCCAACATTAAAAGTGGGAAAAAATGGTGCAATAGCAACTATACTCCTATGGTCCGTGATATCACCGTAAGGCCGATAAACACATAATGATAAACTAAGCCATGGTCCCTGTTTCCCCTCCAGAATTTATTGTTGTTTCTTTCTGGTCTGCTCCAGTGAAGTTTAGTTACGATGGCGTTCTCCAAAATGTCTTGTTTGATCGAGTTCAGGTTATAGTTCTGCTGCTGCTAGCAGTTGGTTCGGAAGATGAAGAAAATGTAGGAGGAGGAGGTTTGACTTGTTCAACTAACTATTCCATTTTAATATAAAAACATGTATTAAATATAAAGCCTAAATAGAATATAGCTTAAATACACGTTAAATAAACTGAAAACAAAACTTCAACCCTTTTTTAGTTATTTTCACCAACCCAGCAATGCGTCTGTTCAACGCGGAGCCCAAGCTGCGTTATGCGCATGCGCGGAGTAAGATGGCTCAAGATGGGAGATGGAGAAATTGCCCGACCAGCAACCAGAAAAAACATAGAGCGGTGTAGCAAGACATAGATAGCTTAGCTTTCTGTGGGAACCGGCCTTAAGGTGCTATATTATTATTATTATTATTATTATTATTATTATTAGCACCGCGTCTTACTACCCGTTCGGGTTATACGCACTTACGCTAATGTGTAATGGTAGGGTGATTATGAGATGAAATGAAGGACCTACAGTTTAACGTGGAATCCGAACCACGGTGGAGGCCTGGCATTCCCCACATTCACAAGATGTCTTGTCAGAGGTGAAGGAAGGGTTTGGTAATCAGATAAATCTGTGCCGGGACCGAGGATTGAACCCCGGCCGCCAGCACAGAAGTCTGACACCTTACCCCTAGACCACCAGGTCAACCCTTAAGGTGCTATGGAACTTGACAAAATACATTTGGCGTGGCGCATATTGGCTAGGCAACCCATCGTGCTGATCACGAGAGGGAGAAACCTCATCTCAAAAACACACAGGGAAAAAACAACTTCATAACGTGGCAACATGGCAAACATGTATTGTAAACAGCCCCCTTAAACTTTACAATAGTTGCAATATGGTAATACAGGGAATTTTGACCTCCAATTCGCCCTGTCCTCTGCCTCCCCTGTCAGACCCCAAAATTAGCTTATTTCCTTCAAATCATCCAATATTGGAAACCTCCTTGTTCCTAAGCTCCTCTTTCCCTCAACCTTTCCTTCTATGACGTCATGCAGAAGACAGTTCCTTCTAAGGCTGTGTCCAATCCAGTTTGCTTTGTAACGAAGAATCACATCCAAAATGGTTCTCTTCTCACCCACTCTTCTTAGGACTTGTTCATTTGTCCACCTGATCTTCTCAGTCTTCTCCACATTTCAAAGCTATCCTAGTATTTCTTTTCTCCCTTCATGTGATCAAAGTTTCTGAGCCATACAGCACGATGCTCCAAATGTAGCATTCAATCAGTTTATTCCCCAGTTCCAAACTCAGCTTACTGGTCAGCAGTAACCTCTTCTTGTTGAAAGCTTCCTTGGTTATGGGGATACTTGACCTAATTTCCTTGGTGCAGTAGGCATCTTTTGTCAACAGACTTCCCAGGAACTTGAACTGCTCTATATTTTCCAACTCTTGGCTTGCAATTTTATTTTCAGAACGTCTTAGACCTGCCTCTCTCCATATAAGTTGAACAGACCCCCCCCCCCCCCCCCCCCCCACCCNCCCCCCCCATATTATTTACAACAATTACAGTAAAATAATAAAACTACAAGGAACAACCACCTTGATATTAAAGATAGTGATTAGGCAATGTTGGATTGACAACTGGATAATTTGTGAGACTCACGATACTTGTAATTTTTGAAAAAAAATATAAATATCTTGGGGTTTTTTAATATGTGTCTTGGGAATACAAACAATAGTAAGCTTCTGATGTACTCCAAAATGGTCCCACAAATTCGGTCTGTGCGCTTTCGGTACTTAGTTAATCCCCTGCCACCGTCTGGATTGCTGGGAAACCGCTGTCAGCAAAGCTGTCCCACTCCACGGTCGTTAAAACGAACTTCCCTGTAAACAAGGTGTACATCAGCCGGCTCCCTGATTGCGTGATCCTCCCATCTCTGTTCCGCTCTTGAACGAAACGAGCTTGTCTGTGTAACGGGACATGCTTGCAGTGATCATGTGACCTTTGGTTGGCTAAAGCATGGCATGCCGATAGCGCAATATCGCCATCTAACGATAGCGCAGTTGGCATGTTGCCTGGACCTCATGCAACACTTCAAATGTTTTAAGTTTCATACGCCATACAGGGTAATCGCCGAACAAGGGTTGTTGAATATCGGTCATGAGCATTGGGGTATTAGATGACAAACTTTTTAAATGAAGAGAAAAATTCGTAATTAAATTCCAGGACACTTTTGACAGATATTCAACAAATGTTGATATCAATATATGAAGAAAATTAAACTCAATGTTTGTTCTGGAGAAATATTGTATTTATTTTGGCCAAAACAAATATTTTGCTATGAAAATTGAGGAAAACACTGGCCTTTTCTCGCGTCCCCTACATGCCCACCTTAAATAAAAATTGCTTTTATGGTAATCTTCCGCCATTTTAATGTTGGCAAGCTTTTTCAGCAACACGCTGTATATGTCACTGCTCTGGTAGCCCACCGACTACCTTATGTGGCAGATTTTCTTATTTTTTTAGCACTGCTTCTTACTACCTGTTCAAGTAATACGCATATATATTAGTTATGGTTAATTAGTAAGGGACGAGTAAGGATGAATTTAGAGAACGTGTACCCATATTTGGGCTGAGGAAGAGTGGAAAACAATTGTGAAATAAAACCCTCAGAAAATCGGACTAAGATTCAAACCCCAATCTCTTTGTCATCAGCAGTCAAGTCTAACACAATATTGACGCCTTATACCATGCGTCCACCAAAGTGGGTCAAACATATTAATTACGCTAGTGGAATAGTGATAAGGTAGTTCGAATTGTAGAGGAAATATACCCGCATTTGCGTGTAACGAGGGAAACTATTTAGGAGAAAACTCCTTGAGTACACCCAGCCTGGATTTGAACCCGGAAATACTAAGACCAAACTGCTGAGAATGTGATAGATTAGGATAAGAATAAAGTGTGAAATTTCTTAAAACTATAATTTAGAAATACACTTATATTCAATATAAAATTTAGATTTCTGATATCCATTACACATACTATTGAGACAGATTAAAAAAAGTTAATTAAGATCCAATTTGCCATCATCATTAATAGTTATTAGTAGCAATTTGATTTAAATAAAATGTGTTCCCCCACTATCATTAATTTATATTTTATTTAATTTCCGAAAGTGTTTCACGTATTGTAATAAAAAGGGTTAAAAATCCTATTTTTATTGCTATTGGATGACCTGATGGTCTAGGGGTAAGGTGTAGGACTTCTATGTTGGAGGTCCAGGGTTCAATCCTCGGTCCCAGCACAGATTTATCTGATTGCCAAATCCTTCCTTCACCTCTGGCAGGACGTGTATTAATCACAACTTGTGAATGTGGGGAATGCCAGGCCTCCACCGTGGTTCGGATTCCACGTTAAACTGTAGTTCCTCCATTTTACCTCACTATCACCCTACCATTACACATTAGCGAAGTGCGTATAACCCGAACGGGTAGTAAGACACGGTGTCATTATTATTATTATTATTATTAATAATAATTGCTAATAAAGTATAGTGGTATTTTGTAATGTTCTAATGTTTTAGTAGTAGTATTAACAGTAGTGATAGTAATAGTTGAATGCCAACTTCTTGTTCACCACATTCCTTTGATATCCATCCACCCATATGCATTCAATTTATTTATATGGTTTCTTTTATATTTCTAAGATTGAAATTTCCAGTTT
Source organism: Timema monikensis (assembly GCA_902151445.1). Taxonomy (NCBI): domain Eukaryota; kingdom Metazoa; phylum Arthropoda; class Insecta; order Phasmatodea; family Timematidae; genus Timema; species Timema monikensis. The sequence continues at coordinate 37,682 of CABFVZ010001452.1, forward strand.
GATGCCAAAATATATCATAAAATTACAAAGTAATATCTTTTATTTAAAAAACATTTCATTTTGAAATGTTCGGAGAAGCCTCCGCTATTTGTAGGCGGAAACGTGCTATATTTAGAAAAAAGTGCTACAAGGTGACACTTTATAACCTTACCGAATACAAAAATAGCTGTCCCGACAGTTGGCAAACCTTTATCCGGTGACAGAAGAACATCGAAATAAAAGCCTCGCCAACACGAGTGAGCAATTTCTCATAGATGTTTTGACTAACGTGGATTAATGGAAGCTCCTTCCAGTCAGAGGTCTGATTTCTGTTTTTCTTGGCAAGGCAGTCATGACAGGGAGCAGGAAGACAGGTCAGTTCCAAATACAAATGGCACAGATAACCCACAGAATGCCCACCCACAGAATTTTAATTTAATTATCTAGATAAAATATTCGCAGCTGTGTTTTGAGTTTAAGAAAACAACAAAATCAACAGCGTCTAGTTACCCATTCGGGCTATACGCATTTATAATATTAATAATTTAGGGATGAGGAAGATATAATTTAGAGGAAATGTACCCGCATTTACATAAAAGGCTATGAAACCATTTAGTAAAAATATCAACTATGGAGTATTTATGTTTAGCCTCAAATTTAAATTAAATTGCTAACTTTTTGGGAGTTATGTACACGTTTGGTCTTAGAATATTGGGTAGAAAGATTATTTGAAGTTTCAACAAGATGTTTTCTAATTACGCTGTTACATAAATTTATATTTTAAATTTTTCGCACCCTTCGGGTAGAGAAAGTGTTGGGATCTTAAGAAATTGAACATACAATTTTTATGGATGTCCACGTTTAATAATCATCTGAACTCTATATATATATATTTTTTTTTGCAATGCATTCTGTGTGTCTGTCTGTCCGTCCATCCGGCTACCTCTGTCTGCTACTGGGACTAGAACCAAAAGTATTTTTCAGATCGGAGGGAGGGAGAGTTAAAAAAAATCCAGAGAGAAACCACACTCAGTGCACCCAACTGAGATCGAACCCCGATCTTCCCTTCTTTGGTAGTCTAGTCCAACACATGAGTAGTGCGTTAGACCGTGCGGCCATTGAAATGAAACCATTTTCCCTTAAAATTAGAAAATAGTTTCGTACCAAATAATTATCAAGAATAATATAAAAAAACTGAATCAATTCTATTAGTCATATAAAATAAGTTACCTCCTAACCCTTAATGAATGGCTCTAAAAGTTCTTTTCTTTTAATTTCCTTAATTAAAAACACTTAAAGTCAGTAAACCCATCTCGCCAGTGACTATAAACGCTCGTAAAATAAATAAGTGTCCTATCACCGATCTAAGTATCTAATATTACCCCGAGCAGTGGAATAAATCTCGTCCTTACCTTTTAAGGATCTCTTTCGGAAGTGATTTTTCATCGTTTGCAGTTGTGAAATGTCAATGACGGATCAAACCGGTGGTTTTTTTTTTCTCCCATAAGGGCTGCTTACCTGTCATCGTGCCTGCACAGTCTTGAGCACGGACGACAGAGAAGAAGATACGGTCACTGCGGCAAGGATACGAGACAGTGCCATTCCATAGTTACTTCGGTGCTCGATAGATAGCACTATGATTAACACATATAGGGTATCCAGTATTTAGTAGAAAATTCATAATAAATGCCTAGTCTGACTGCTAAACAATTACTAAATCTACTTTCAAGTATTCATACGTCTAGGCATGTGATACGAAGCTGTAATTTTTTTAATGGATTGCATCAACACCTATAAAAATAACACTAATAATATAGTAAAATGTTACTATCGCTAGTTATTGACAAAAATAATTTACTAAATAACTTTTTCTAAATTGAAAAATTTGACAGTTTGTTCTATTTATATGAGAAAAGTTATTCTAAGCTCTTTAAATCCCGTTAATCTAAGTCCCGATGTATTTGGTTTTGTCATATCAAGTTGAGATTTTCTAAATCTCTATTATACGAGTACTGACAAACTGAATTCAGACTACGAGTCCCAACTAACTGAATCTCTTAAGAAAGTCCACAGGATCATTATTACTGTCCATTCCTATACAATTTATGATTATTACGTTTGTTCATATACCATTAGTTTTAAAATCGTATTAGTTATTAGCAGGTCTATTATTATAGCGTTTTTTTCTTGGTTAAGAATGTTTATTTCTTAATAAACCCATCCGAATTTGTTATTATCCATACCACCTTTGTTACCTATTAATTCAGATAATTGGCACTCACTGAATATTAAAAACAAATCTCTATTACGTCTCAGTATTGTTGTTCCGCGATGACTGCTCCAATCGTGAAAGGCTGGAAAGAATAAAGGGTAAGAGGTAAGGAGGGTAATGAATGATGTGTGAGGGGAAATGTTACATTTAAGGATGAGAGCTAAAGTATAAACAAGTAGAAGCTTATATAAAAATCTTGACCCAGGGTATTTACTGTCGACATAAAATAAAAGGTCTGATTTAACAAAAAGAAGTATCAAGAATTATGTTATCATAGTTCAGCCGCAATGAAGTTTGCGAGAAGTCTGTTAACTGTCACGAGGAGAAACAAGATTAGGAATTAAGTTATCGGGGAAAGAGTGGGAGTACATGAGATAGTAGAGGAAGCAAGACTGAGATGGTATGGGCATGTAATGAGGATGTTGGAGTACATGAGATAGTAGAGGAAGCAGGACTGAGATGGTATGAGCATGTAATGAGGATGTTGGAGTACATGAGATAGTAGAGGAAGCAAGGCTGAGACGGTATGGGCATGTAATGAGGATGTTGGAGTACATGAGATAGTAGAGGAAGCAAGACTGAGATGGTGTGGGCATGTAAAGAGGATGGAGAATGAGAGAATGGAAAAGAAAATAATGGAAATGAAGTATGTAGGAAAAATACCGCAAGGAAGACCAACGATTGATTGATGTACGATTGATGTATTCCAGACCCGCACTATAATTATATATATATCCCTAAAAAACCATTAGCGTAATTAGTACATAAGATTATAGTCCGAATCAGGTAGCAATACGTGGTATTGAAAAAGATTAACTAACATATTTTAATAACCATAATATTAATCAAGTTTCACTTTAAAATATAATATGATGGTGCTAATGCATCAATTTACAACGCAGTCGATTTAAAAAATAAAGAAAAAATATATTTTATGTATAAAAATATGAACTATTAAAAAAATTATTAAGAAGAACACAATGAAATAAAACATCTTGCTGAAACTTTCCCCACCCTTTCTTAGTGTAAAAATTTCTCAACTAATTTAACATTCTTGCAATTTACTCAATTCTACTTTTATTTTTTTAATCCATCAATTTTTTCTGGTTCACGTTTATCGCGCAGTGCTCTGGAAATGTTAAAAGCCCTCTTCTAACTCCCTTCTTCCCCTCTACTGGTCTTTCTATCGTCTCTCTCTTTCTCTCTCGCCTATTTAAAATAAACACTAGAAGTGGTAATCATAATAAACACTACCGATGTTAATAGCTTTGACGAAGTTCCTAAAAAGAAACGGTTGTGCACACAGTGTTTAGGAACACAGGTTTGCCAACTAAAGCTTGCTCTACCAACATTAGCATATTACATTTTTCCAAACTTTTTTTTTTTCGTATTAAAACAGAATCGTTTATTGGTATTACCTAAAATATTGAAAACACCTGAAATTTTATTCTAACGTTCGACAAAATTTTAGAGCAGAATCTGTTCGGATAGCGCATCCATTCACACAAGAGCAGACATGTATGTTGTTGACCCATAATGCTTTGCAATGCAAACTTAAAACATCTGGTTAAGAATATATTTAAACTTCCAGTGGAGCTCGGGGAAAAAAGGGTCTAAGTACACTGACAAAAGGAATGGAACCGTCTTAAGACAGAATTCATAATAATAGTAATAATAATAATAATAAACAGATCTTTTAAATTATTTTCAACAATATATTCTTTCCTAATTATTCTGCTGTGTCACGAAAATAATCCCCACTGAACAATAACGACACATGAGATTTCCATCTAACGAGTAATTTCAAATAATTTCCCAACAGTGGACGAAGCTTTCTCCTTGTATCTCACTTTGTAGGTGCATGCACACCCATTGAGTCGGTTTGTTTTGAAACTCCATTGGTTTTCCCAAGCAGATTTTTAAGTATAAACGCGGCCAAAGCTGTTTCAGTTTCTAATAGTGCAGAGCGAGCTACACAGTATTTGCACATTAATTTCTAGTGGTTGGCTTGAAGCGCATCACGTGACCACGTTTTAGTTCTGCTCTTGTTTTAGTTGTTTTTTTAGCAAACCTGCAATGATCCACAGTAACAAAACATAATGAGAACTTTCTAATTACACCGCTGTATCAGTCCTAGCAACTCCAAGCTATTCTAAGAAAGCCCTTAATATTAAATTTTACCCACAGGAATCGAACATTTGAAACGTTATCCACAGAAATCGAACATTTGAAACGTTACCCACAGAAATCGAACATTTGAAACGTTACCCACAGAAATCGAACATTTGAAACGTTAGACACAGAAATCGAACATTTGAAACGTTAGACACAGAAATCGAACATTTGAAACGTTAGACACAGAAATCGAACATTTGAAACGTTATCCACAGAAATCGAACATTTGAAACGTTATCCACAGAAATCGAACATTTGAAACGTTATCCACAAAGATCGAACATTTGAAACGTTATCCACAGAAATCGAACATTTGAAACGTTATCCACAGAAATCGAACATTTGAAACGTTATCCACAGAAAATCGAACATTTGAAACGCTAGACACAGAAATTTAACGTTTTAGGAATAGGATAAATCTAATCCTAAATAGCCTACTAACATATTTTAGGGCCTTACTTCAATCAACCTAAAGATCCTGAGACTTATAATAAGAATCACGAACCACTCAGCTACGAAAAAGAGGAGAAACCATAAATTAATTTATGAAATTTAAATTCATGTCAGTTTAAAACTTATTCATAATGTCACAATACATGTCCATATTAAGCTCCAGTTAAAAAAAAAAAATCACCTTTTTTGAGATAAACATTGAAATAAAATATGCGTTTTAATTAAAATGTAAATATATTTAAAATTTAATTAGAACAGTTTTTTTTACTTGGAGACTAGCACGATTAATAATGTTTCATACAAACATTTACATTTACAAATGACACCTCTCATTCAGAGACTTCTTTTACGGCGTTGTGACACCTATATTGAAGTTAATATATATTATTGAGCTAGCTACCTGTTCTAGAGCATTAAATTCTGTAAAGTTCACACAAACAAAGCTTCTCCCTTAGAATATATTTTATATTCAAACATTTTAGTATTTCTAATGCATTATTTATGGCTCCCTTTTTTCCCAAGCCTCTTATCTGCTTAGCAATATTGTATTTCTATCTCAATGGTCCTTATTATATTTTGCTCTTTAAAATGGAAAGAAAATATAAGTGGTCTTTGAGAGAAGTGCTGGCGCATAAAGATGAAAATAAAAGGAAATGGGGGGTGTAATTTTTTTTTTTCTAAACTGACAGATTATACAGCATACGACTTAAAAACTGACTTAAAACTAGAACAGACACAACATCCAACCCCCCGGTCGTTAATTCATCAAAGTGAAAGGAGAAACCCACATTTCACCAATGATACTTTTTTTTTTCAACCATGCACAGAATCGAACTCTGGCTCCTTAGTTCACTAGAAAAGAAAAAAAAAAGGATATTTTGTAGATAGGATTAGAGAATAGATGAACCTTTTTTTTAAAAAAAATTGAAGCATACATACATTTTCTGCTTTGCTTTTACTTTATCATGTACTGCACATAAATAATAATATGTTTGACAAGACAACTTGTGAATGTGGAGAATGCCAGGCCTCCATCGTGGTTCGGATTCCACGTTAAACTGTAGGTCCTCCATTTCATCTTACAATCACCCTACCATTACACATTAGCGTAAGTGCGTATAACCCAAATAGGTAGTAAGACGTGGTGATAATAATAATAATAATAATATTATGTTAAGAATTTATGACCTTAAGATTATGACGAATCTTGATGATTTATGTGCCACTGAACTTAAATAAATGATACGCTTCACCAAACCGACTTTATCACTCCTTTTCCTTAAAATGGAGATATTTACTTAACACTTGTTGGATATGTTAAACGAAATAATAGACATGGTTGAAGAAATATTCCACCATAGAGGACAAATTAAATAATATACGCTGTTACAAAAACAAATTGAGAAGAAATTGACACCTCTGTTACATTTCCCAGACTTCAATTTTATTTAAGTAATCTGTTTTAGCCGTTTTGTCTCAGAAACTATCGAGTTTCAAACTAGTAGAAGTTATAAGCGCTACCCGAGCCAACTCTTTTCTTTGCATCTAACATAATACTTTCTCTCGTTTTATTTATTTCGACACAGTCGTGCATTGCTCATGGTATAAAAAATCTCTTGATTTGATTAATTTTTAATAGTACCACAACTTTCAAATGAAAAGATAATTCGTATCTCAAAGAGTTGCGGAGATATGATCAAAATAATTGGAGATATCTGCTGGTGTAAAGTATTTTTTAAGATATTTAAGCGGAAAAAATGAAATACCACATTTTCTGTGTCATTTTAAACAGTGCCCATGTACGGAATTTAAACAAAATCGCTAGCGTAGATTTTGGGAAAATCTGATTTTTTTTTCTCCTTTTCATCTTTGAATAAACAAACTGCCCTTAGTTTTAAGGTTAGATAGATTACTTTAAAAGCTCATCTCTGAGTAACCTTATGAAAACCTTAGGTACCAAGTTTTTAGCTCGGCTCTAATCTGAGATACAGATGGACAGTCGACGGCCCGAATTACAAAACAGTTTTTCCGGGTCAAAGGATCATAAAATGCCAACATCCTTCAAAATCTAGAGTTCACTATTTTACGATCACAATACTTTCTCTACTCGAAAAATTAAAAAAGTGTTAGTTGGATATCCTTTAAACACGATAATTAGATGTTTTATGATCATATCTCAAAACCAAATCTTTATTATTTTTATACTTAAATTTAAGGGTAAGTTTACTTCAGTCTTATTTTGGAAAATTATACATTTTTAGAAAATGTTTCTGATGATTAAATGTTAAATAAGACTGTATAGTAATTTAAAGGTAGTTTATTCATGAATGATCGTTGAAAACTTGAAATATTTTGAAAATGGTTTAAACGATGTTTTACACGATAAAAATTTGTTTTAGTTTTTCTAATATATATATATATATTAGGTTGGTTTTCTTGTAGCTGATTTTTTAAATTTGTAACTACAAAAAAAGGCTAATGGAATTTTTCTTACAAAATGAATATCTAAAGATTGGTTAGTAAGATTATAAACACATTTATTTAAGACTAATTATTTAATTGTTGTTTAGTAAAAAACTGAACGGGTAGTATGACGCGGTGCTAAGTATTATTATTATTTAGTAAAAAACTTATTTTTTTAAATCTGTTGTTCTAAGCTACAATTGACCATATGAGAAAGTGTGTACAGTTGTCTAGTACACATTTATTTAACAAAATATCAAATGATTTTTAATGTACGCTTGAGTGCCCTCAAATTTAATAATCATTCGCCTGGAGATAGAATGGTAAACTAACATTGTAGGGTAACATCCCGGTATTATCTGGTCGCAATATACTCACCAAACTACCGAGTCAGTGAGACGTACTCACCATGCTACCAACTATTCCAGAGAGTTTTGTGATCTATACATTTCATAAAGTTATATCAAATAAATAATTCTATTGAGATATTTGAAATTGTTAACAATTTGATATTTCGTATCTCCCACCACCTACCTACCAAAACTCCACATAAAAAATATACAGTGCAAAAGTTATTGTCGTTTACTATCATCGTAAAAGATTTAACATTTAGATATACTCTTCTGGATCTCAAGATAATTTTCAAAAATTTAATTCATATTACAGAAATATTTCTAATGTTATTACCCTTCAAAATATTGTGCAAAATTCGCATTCCATTAAATAAGTAGAGAATTCTGGAGAAGTAATTAATTTAATTTCAAAATGCTTAAAAGAACTTTTCCTACGGAAAAAAAAACTTATTTGGGAGGATGAGCCCTTTTTGTCCAGAAAGATATGAATAAGAGTAACTTTCAAAAGCTCTACTCTGCGTAGAGTGAACAGCGAGATGGAGTGTAATAATAAAAAAAAAAATCCTGAAAGACATAATGGGCGATGAGTAAAAAAAGACCTAAGGGCAATTTCAATGTCACGCATTGAATCATCTCAAGGTCATCTACTTTTGATATTAATTATTGGTAGACAATTATCTACTATTTCAATAAAATAAAGTTTATTTTTTGTGCATAGTACCCTTACAGGGTATATAGCATTTAGAGTTTAAAGAATAGGGATTTAGAATTTAGAGAAAAAACACCCTTATTTGAGTGGATGGAGAGTGTGAAACCAAGTAAGGAAAACCAACTCATCACGAGAAGGTGGTGTTCAAACCCCAAATCTCTACGTCATAAGCAAATTAGACCAGGTGAGTTGACGCCATAGTCTGCATGACCACTTAGTGTTTGGAAAACCTCACAAGTATAAGCCACGGCCAAAAAAAAAAGTTCAATTAATTTTAGGCCATCTAAAGACCCTCTCAAGACCTTCTAAAGACCTAGTTCACAATAGAGAGATTCAATAATTTCTTTTAGTATCGGGTCCTACTACCCATTCAGGCTATACACTAACTACTATAATGGTTTTAGGGATTAGGAAAGTTATATTTAGAGGATGTGTACACACATTTGCTTGTAGTACGAATGGAAAAACTTTTAGGAGAAAAACACCCTCAGTACACCCGATCGAGATTCGAACCTCGATATCACTGTCATCGGCAGTCTATTCTATCACAAGATTAGCGCATTAGACCATGTGTCCACCGATGTGGTATCCAATAAATTTGAGATCACATAAAAACATTCAGAGGTTTAGGCAAAAGCATAAACTTTGTATTAATTTGATCATATAGTATTTTCATCGTAGACACATTCTAGCAATCTTTTTTTTAATATTTAATAATGTTCTGGAGAAATGTATAAAGATTTTTAACCTGTATTTATACAAATAAATAATATAGGAACATATAAAATGGATTAAAACAATTTTGAGTTAGTACTCTTGTATTAACCGTTATAACGCTTCGCTAAATAGGTCAAAGCAATTCCAAGCTAGTATAAAGAAAGGGGGAGAGGATTGTAGTTATTATATACCCCTGCACACCCCTCTCCCGTCGTTTCCCAACAGAGGGGGAATAAATGGTTCTTTATTGGAGAAAACATATTACATTTTGTAATAAGAGCCATTTGGAAATAATAAACATTTTATTTTCAAAGACAACATTATTAACATTTTACCTATATTGTGTTGTTTTATAGGTATTGATAATATCAGCTATACATCAAAAGTTGCATGACTTGACATATGAACATATCAAAGTAGATCCAGTAATTTTTCTGCCTAATTTTCTTTAAAATTAGTCTAACTTAATTTAATAGAGCAACAGGACTTTATACGAAAGGTCCAGAGTTCGTATACCTCTCTATCTTTGTACGCTAATGCTCTTGTCACTGAGCTATCAAGGACTTATCCCATGCTCAAGGTCATTAATCACTATTCACTTATATTTTAAGGCTGAGTCTGTAAGGGACGTGTAGAATTTGAAAGATACATATGAGCGATAAATTAAGATCGCGTGCTATCAGATATCGCAGCCACTATTCAGACATACTAAGCCAATTTTCTTGGGTTTGATTTTCGTGTCCATGTGTAATAATTTTTTTCATTTAAAGTATAGTTATTTAGTTAAGTTTTCTCCACACAGAATCTGTGTGTATCTTAGAACCTCCACCTGCAAGTCACGTGAGAACTAAGTCGATCTATGAGAACAGCCTCCATTCCACGCTGAGCTATGTGCTGTATTGATTAAAATGCCTCATGCACTCGTCTTGCCCTCGGTTCGGTATAACCCCGCCGGTTGCCATGGAAACGGGTTCAGGCTAAATATAGGAACGCATTATTATGATAAATGGAATCTTGGCTGATGGGGGCTAATTTTTTACTTTCCATAAAATGAACGGGAGTAGCGGAACTGAATTTGATTATATTGGTGCACAATAGGTGAAAGGGGGGGGTGCACCCCACTCACTTATCAATTTATCAGGTAGGAACACACACACGATATAATGAATAATTTATTAACATTATGATTATTTTATTTGCATTGTAATATATTCGTTAAAACACCGTCTATAAATAATGAAGACGGATAATGGAGAATGGATCACCGATGGAGTTTGGGGGTTTGTCAATAAAATGGTATTGCACCGCCAAACTCTACGATATATCAGTTAGGTCATTCCTCTACTAACTGTTATGTAAGGCCAGTGATCGATTCTCGCAAATAGGACTTTCCAGTGACTTTGTCATCTTAGATGGTTTCCAAAGTTATTTGACAAGTTCACAGTTCGACACCTTACAAGGACAATATCAGAACAGTCTTATAATTATATTTCGGGATGATTTACAATAAGGTGGAGATGAATTATTATTATTATTATTATATTGGCACCACATCTTACTACCCGTTCGGGTTATACGCACTTACGCTAATGTGTAATGGTAGGGTGATTGTGAGATGAAATGGAGAACTTACAGTTTAACGTGGGATCCGAACCACGGTGGAGGCCTGGCATTCCACACATTCACAAGATTTCTTGTCAGAGGTGAAGGAAGAGTTTGGTAATCAGATAAATCTGTGCCGGGACCGAGGATTGAACCCCGAACCCCCAGCACAGAAGTCTGACACCTTATCCTTAGACCACCAGGCTACCCATGCGGTTGTAGGAAACGAGTGAAAAGACAAGCGTGTTTTTAGTTTTTATGGCAAAAATTATTTTTTGACTATATAAATAAGATATTTCTCAAGTATTAGCATAGTTTAATTTTCTCCACATGGTGATATCAAGAGTTGTTGAATATCTGTCATGAGCATAGCGACATTAGATGATAAATATTTTAAATGAAGAGAAAAAGTTGTCATTAAATTCCAGGACGACTGTTGATATCACCATGTGAAGAAAATTAAATTTTATGTTTGTACAGAAACAACATTTTATTTATTTTGACCAAAATGGTTTTGATAAAATTAAGAACTCAAAAATTCATTGCCTCACAAATTTATAACATCTATCTTGAGCTAGTTTTATCCAGTACATCTGACCAACTCTATCCATATCTTGAAGTAGCCTGATTGGTAAAATTTTCCGACTATAGGCTGATACACAAACAGGCGGTATTTCAAAAACATTTTTTTTATATAGTGGGTCATGAAACGTTAATATCCATCCAAATCTCGAATTATATTCAAACCTTTTAAAAATTATATTGCTTACTAAAATTATTCATACGAGCAAAAACATTGACTGTCCAACACATTTTTTTGTGAGCTAAGAGTGTAAAATTTAGTTTTTGTGTGTGCTGATTTTGATATAGAAATGGACTGGTAAAATGTCTAAGCGCAGCCTACCTCATCGACGTAAATTCACCAAACTCCCTGTGGCGGTTCGTCTCCCGTTATAAAATACATTAAAGGGATATCAAAACCAACTACTTCATCCACGTAAATTTATCAAATCACTATTATAAGAAATTCTACATGAGTTAGATACGCACTGCATTGTGGAACACCAAAAAATGCGAGGAAAACATTCCTCTTGATAGTCTTCTATTTTCACGTCGGTATTTTTATACCCTTATCGCACGTTGGGGTGTGAGGTACGGGGATGTAGAGGGTAGGTTTCTTTCATCTAAATATTGAACATGGCGGAATGGGTTTCCCTTTATTGCTATCGCTGATAAAATATAAAACCTTCCATTTCACAAAATGGGAACAGAGGAGTTTATTTGGAGGGACTGAATCGTATAAATGTGTGTCTATAAAATAATTTACCAATGCATGACTCAACCTTGTGTGGTCTCTACACCCAGGGAAATGTGTAATGATTCTATTGAATAATTTCCCAGTGCATGACTCAACTTTGTGTGGTCTCTACCCCCCGGGTAATTTGTAATTATACTAGTGAATAATTTCCCAGTGCATGACTTAACCTTGTGTGGTCTCTACACCCCGGGAAATGTGTAATGATTATATTGAATAATTTACCAATGCATGACTCAACCTTGTGTGGTCTCTACACCCAGGCAAATGTGTAATGATTCTATTGAATAATTTCCCAGTGCATGACTCAACCTTGTGTGGTCTCTACCCCCCGGGTAATTTGTAATGATACTAGTGAATAATTTCCCAGTGCATGACTTAACCTTGTGTGGTCTCTACACCCCGGGAAATGTGTAATGATTCTATTGAATAATTTCCCAATGCATGACTCAACCTTGTATAGTCTCTACATCCAGGGAAAGGTAGTAGTACGTATACTAAACAAAACAATCTCACGCACGCATGCACGCGCCCGATCAATCGATTACCTTTCCTGTCCAATGATCCATGCCTTGTTGGAGAGTTCACACGAGACGACACTTATTGTGCTGTTGCCGTCATCCATCACCGCCAGGTATCGTCTGACAAGACCTCACTTCTCTCTAAGTGGACCAGAGATATCGCTTTAGGTTGAGGTTTCATTTCTGTGCGAGAGCTGAGAGTATTGCATTTTAAACCGGTGATTGGCAAAGTATTTTGTAAGAAATTAGTACTTTCTATAATTAGGTTTTATTTATTTCATTCTCACCCCGTATTACTTACTACCTGTTCGGTTTATACATACATCTATTATAACTACTCTAATGGGGTAAGGATGAGGAAGAAAGCCTTTTAGAGGTAATCTACCAACATTTGCGTGGAAGGAGAGCGAGAAACCATTTAGGAAAAACCATCCTCAGTACACCCGACCAGAATTCGAATCCCAATCTCACCGTCATCAGCAGACCAGTCTGTCTAGCAAGAAAGTAACGCTTTAGACCATTCGGCCACTGAATCGCGTTCTATTATTATTACTTTTTTTTTTCAATATCAACCTTTCTTGTAAATTTTCATTTGAACATGTGAGTACCCATCTAGCTCCCTTCTAGTTTATATATATATATATATATATATATATATATATATTTGTATCACATTATATTTATTTATTCTGACTTATCTATATAATGACCGTATTATTTATTGATTTTAATTGTTGATCTTCATAATATAGTTTCCTAGCTTCCATTTACTTATTTAAATAAACTATCGTTTTCTTCCCAAATATTGTATTATTATTATTATTATTATTACTATGCATGTAATGAGGATGGAAAAGAAGAGGATGCCAAAGAAAATTACGGAAATGAAGTATGTAAGACAAATACAGCAAAGGAGGCCAAAGGAGAGATGGGTTTAGCAGATAACAGAAAGTGTGCAGTTGAGAAAAGAAGAATGGAAGAAATTAAAGGAGGAAGAATGGTGGAAGGGTAGAGGAAGATGGAGCCATTTTATTAAACTAACCCGGCCTCGGGCTGGAAACATTTTATTATTATTATTCCTATAAATTTTGGCCGGTTACATGTCTTTTGACTTTTGTTCATACAAATGTGACGAATTTGAGTTTGCCAGCTTTCACAGTAAAATAAAATTTACTGATGGCTTGATCTTTTGTAACTGGATATTGAGGTGGATTGAGTTCAGATACTCAGCCAATGTTTCTGAAACTGGTGTCAGACTAAAGGATTGTCAAATTTCGCGTTAAACTGTCTTACAGTTTCAATTTGAACAGTTTTAATCGTTTGCGTCTGAGGCAGTTGTAGCTTAGAAGCCAAAGTGTACATGCTTTAAATAAACTTGTTCAAACACTGTGTGTTGTTTTAAATATTCGATTGATCAATCTAATTTCTCATTAAAAAAAAAATTGTGTGGTGAATTTCACTTATCATTTACCACACCTATGGTTAAACTGAAACATATGCAGCCCACCTCTATGTCTAACCCATATCTGGAGATATAGAGCAATGTGAACACTATATCTGATCAGGTATAGATATAGGCTATATCTACTGAAGCAATGTTTTAATTTATTTAGTCAAAAACATTATTTTGTTATAGTTAAAAAAATAGAATGTGGGCTTTAATTCGTATTCCTTTCCACCCCACTTTAACATTCCAGGATTATCAGCGTCTGAAACGTTCTAGGTATAGTGAGCCCCGAGCCACTAGTGTACTGTTTGATTAATGAGTGGTTAGCGTGATAGACTGCCTTCTTAGTGCCAGACCTCATTGAGATGTATTGCTTAGGTCAATCGATAAAAGCCAGGAAACTTGCACTAGAAATTATACATGTTTTAAATTATGATTTATTTCCCCGTATCTTATCACTAAATATATCGGACACTTCCTTGGGAGTGACTGCCTCCTGCATGACGTCATAGAAAGGGAGGTTGAGGGAAAGGGGAGCTTAGGAAGGAGGAGGATTAAAATATTGGATGACCTGAAGGAAACCCATTCTGGGATCTGAAGGAGGCAGAGGACATGGCGCGTCGACGGCTAAAGGCTACTGACAAAAGGTATTGACCTGTCGTAAGACAGAACATCTGATGGTGATAATCCTATCACCCATATAGTCTATAATAATTATAGAGGGGTCAAATCCTATATTTACAAATCTATAACATTTATTGCCTTTTGAATCTGGAATTCAACTTCTAAATCTTGAACGATTAAAGATTTACAATTTTAGTGTAATAAAAATATTTAAAATTTAATTTTGAAAAAGTTGTTAAAGGATCGGTGGCACTGACAAACGCTATTTTGTTTTTATTATTTGTTTTGTCAAAAAAAGTCCAAAGTTAACCCCTTTTTCATTAAATTAATAATATTAATATAAAGTTGTTCTTTTCTGTGATGTTTTTAAAATATTTCCAACTATACAAGTAAATAAAATCATTTTTATCAATTGCTTAAAAATTGTCCTGTCAAGTCAAGATCTTCATAATTGTTTTCGAGATAGTTTTGAAATTTTTATGAATCTCAAATCTCTTGACTACCATAGGATTTGAGAGATTCAAGGATTAGAGAACTCAATAAGAGTCCAATTTCTATAATAATTTAATAACCTACACTGGTGATATATGGAGGAGGAAGGTATAATATTGAGGAAATGTACCCGAATCTGCGTGGAAGAGAGAATGTGAAATCAATGATTAAAAAAACCATTCTCAGTGCATCCGATTTGGTTTCAAACCCCAACCTTTGTCACCAGAAAACAAAACTAGATATTGACGTGTGTAATCCGAGAGCCCACCTATGTGGGTAAATTACACATTTTTTTAGTACCCGTTCGGGTTATATACCTATGTACTAATTATACTAACGGTTTAGGAATAGTTAGATTTAATTGAGAGGAACTGCACCCACATTTGCATGAAAGGAGAATGGAAAACAATTTAGGGGAAAAATCTTGGACAACCTGACCAGGATTGAACACCAATCTCCCCATCTGCGGCAGTCTAGTCTAACACGAGAGTAGCGTGTTAGACCACGCGGTCACCAAAGCGGATAATGAAGACATTTTTTAAAGAATTTTGGTTCAAGTATTTTTGTCTTTTAACTGCTTATTTAATAACTTAAAAATCATAACAATTCAAACCAATTTTGGTGTTTGAATGGTACAAGGGGTTACTCTCACAGTAGACTAGACCGCTGATTTCGAAGATATATAGGTTCGAATCTCGGTCGGGTGTACTGAGGGGGGTTCTTTCAAAATGGTTTTACATCCTCCCTCCGTGCAAATGCGGGTACGCCTCCCCAATCCACAAAACCTCTAGAGTAATTAGTGCATTAGCATATAACCCTAAAGGGTAGTAATACGTGGTGCTTTAAAAATTGTTATATAAAGCTAAACTATACAATAATCCTTACGAAATTATTATTGTAAGTTTTTTATAACGTTTTAATTAATAAATCAGATAATACACATTTATTAAATGTCAAATTTTAGTGAATTTCAATCAATGTTGGAAATATAAAGTGGGATTTCTATAGGAATAAGGTTTTAAAAAACGTGTGCCTTTGGACAAGCAAGAAATTTGACTTAGACGATTCTTCGTCTATGCAAAATAGCTAGTAATTAATTAATTCGTCCGATTCATTGTGTTCCTCGCGTGAAGAGGAATGGTGGCGATTGTTGGAATTGAAAATAAATCATCTGTTTAATCACATGAGTACTTGGATATATGTTTAACATGGCGTATGAACGGCATAGAAAAGCATATAACGAGCTGTGAAACTTGCTAGGGTATGCATCTGACTAGGGGATGTTCCATGCTCTGAAAAACCACACACCCGAACAAAGGGTGACAGTCAATAGTAGGGAGGGGGTGGGAGGGTGAAGACATTTCCTCTCAACCGCTTTGGTGGTCACTACTCTCGCAGTTGACTCGACTGCAGAGGATGAGGAGAACAAGGCTCTAATCTCAGTTGAGTCTACTGAGGGCTGTTTTTATTAATTGGTTTACCACTCTCCTTCCACGCAAATTTGGGTAACTTACCTATAAAAGTCGTCCATCCTCATTCTTACCCCATTAAAGTAATTATACTAATATAAAACCCACATGGCTGACTCACTCACTGACATTAGTGTTCACCCACTTCCAGATGAGCTATAAACTTGAAATTTGGCAAACTTATAGCTTATAGCCTGTGACCTACGAGACGATTCCAAAATGTTCAAAATTTTAAAATATTCAAAATAGCGGAGCAAGTTTAAAGTCGGTGCGGACCTTTCTTTGGAGGTCTCTTGTGGCTAAACGGTAAGACCTATCAAAAAACTGCTCTGGACTTACATTAGTTTACATACACTTTCAAAGAAAACCCACAGGGGGTTCGGGGTTGGAGCCCCCAACAAGCAAAGAGAGTTATCATACACAGCCTGCGTAGATAGTAAGATTTGGTGATAGAAACACTTATAAATAGATTATCCCTCAATATACTTCCCCTCCCTACTATAATAACACGATACCAGGAGAGAAAGAGAAGCTTCTAGAAAATAAAAATGTCTATCCCGAAGAAGTTGAGGAACGATGAAGATCTGACTTTCATCGGAAAGTTCGTGGCTCCCGGGTCTTCCGAAAGGACAAGGGGTTGAAGGGGTTTCTAGGGGTGGTTGGTTAGAAGGGCAGCTTGGCCTCAGGAACGTCTCGAGTTACCTGGCGAGAAAACCCATGAATCAATAAGTCGGTAACCGCGGTAAGGTGAGGGAGGGAGGAGGGGACGAAGTAGAACAATGAGAGAGATCAAATGACGACTTTACCAGAGTTCCGTCTCATGAGCTCACAGGTACGAGAGATACAAGATGTTGATGTTGATATTTATACTATATTGTATATGGGCATAGCCACGGGGGTACCAGCAGGCAGCTGCCTCCCTGAATCAAGTAAATAAATACAAATACTTAAATTAAAGTATAAATAAAATGAACGCCAAGATAGAACATAAGTATGCCAACATATGCCCCAACTTCATTATCATCATCATCATGAACTGTTTCCAACCTGTGGTTGGGTCTATTTAGTAAAATACCTCCATCTCTCTTTGTCCTTCTACTATTCTTCCTCCTGGACTCTTATCCTCTCACTAGCACACTTGCTGCTCTCTGGTTCTCCCATCTCTTCCTTGGTCTCCCTTGGGGTCTCTCTTCGATATATACTTAATATCCATTCATCTTCTTGAAATCTTCTCCTTTTCCATCCTCATCACGTGTTCATCCCATCTTAGTCTTGCTTCCTCTATATCTCATGTACTCCAACATCCTGATTACATGTCCGTACCATCTCAGCCTCACGTCCTCTACTATTCATGTACTCCAACATCCTCATTACATGTCCATACCATCTCAGCCTCACTTCCTCTACTATCTCATGTACTCCAACATTCTCATTACATGCCCATACCATCACAGTCTTGCTTCCTCTACTATCTCATGTACTCCAACATCCTCATTACATGTCCATATCATCTCAGCCTCACTTCCTCTACTATCTCATGTACCCCAACTCTAGACTAGCATCCTCTTCATGGCCTCCACTTTCCTTGTCTTTCTTTTATCCAGAGTCTAAGATTCCGCTGCATACAACAGTTTACCTTTATTAATATCTTCTCTTACTCCAAGTTGATCAACCTATACATTGTATCAAATTTTAAAACTTGTTCATTTTAGAGTTAGACAACTTAGAAATAAAATTTCTGTTAGAATGTCAGCCTAATATTTTTGATCAGAAATTTATAAATTTGTAGAAAAATAAAAATTCCTTATTTAAGGCTTTTTACTTTTATTAATAATTTAAAACTATTCCTTGGTCTTTTTACATATTTTTAAATGATCAAAGAGCGAAGATTTGCTCGCATCTAGATATATTCTTTAAATTGAAAAATCACACCTGGACACGGGAATCGAACCCGCGACCTTTGTCTTAGTACGCCAATGCTCTAACCACTGAGCTAATCAGGAATCGCCCCTTGCCTATAGTCATTCTTTACATTTGTAGCCGACGATTTTCTGCACGTCCATCATAGACTCTGCCTTAAAATATGAGTGAAGAATGACCCTGGGAACGGGACGATTCCTGGATAGCTCAGTGGTGAGAGCATTGGAGTACCGAGCCAAAGGTCACCATTTACATGTGTCAGTTTTCAATTTTTTAAATAATAACAAATGTAAACTATTCTATAATGACAGAGCTGGTATGATATTTGGTGAACATGTGCCGTATCATTTTATTACACATATATGATGTATTATGTCCATTTATTCAGATGACAGGGTGACAGGAAAGCGTGGCAATGAACTATGCTTACTGAGTGTGCACAAAACACTGCATTGGAAAAAAATGGAGGGATTCAAGAAGATGTGCTAAAAAGTTTTTTACAGCAAATAAAAAAAACCTTTTTTTTAAGGATTTTTTGATAAGATTTTCTTTGTGATTTTGCATCCAAGATAACTAGTTTTAGTTTAGATATTTAAAAAAATAAGATGATAAAAGGCACATTCTTAGTAATTTTGCAAAATATACTCGCTGATTTTAATTTTCTTTTATTTAACTTCCTAGTTTTCAAATTACTGAAGATTTTTGACAGATTTTTATGATCATTTACAAGGGCGTAGCCAGGGTAGGGNTTTTTTAGTACTACGGTTCTGGTTGACCATAAAGTTGCCACAATCTCCCTTGGAAAAAATTAAGCCTACACTCTGATAATATTAAACATATGATACATACTCACATTAAATATTCTAGGAGCTGTTTTTTAGACCCTTATTGCAGGCAAGGGTATAGCAACCTCCCCCCTCTTTCTCTGCCCAGTATTTGCTGTAGGTTGGAGCAGCCATTCCCAAGGGAACTCCTCCACAAACCCTCCTCACCTACGACAGCGACAAAGGTTAAAGGGGGAAAGGGGTAAAACGACTGTCGCTCACAATTGGATTACGAATTTATGAGAGTTTATCAAAATAATATGAAGTCGCAGTTATGTTTGAATGCATGTTTTTTTGTTTTTTTTTGTGGGAGTGGGGTGAGGGTTTGGTTTAACCCCATCGCTTCCTAGATCCTATTTGAAGGTAGAAGGGAAAAGGAGGGGTATATACACAAACATTGTCGGGGACTTTCAAGATAGTTGGCAGCCCTGCTTTTGGTTGGGGTTTTTACCGAGCTGCGTAGGGTGTGCCAACATTTAGGGGAAGAGGAATTCTCTGAGGGCTGGGAAAGGGAATTTCAGATGAGAAAATAACCATCCTTTGAATACCCACCCACCCGTCCAAAAAAAGCAGAAATAAGCAAGAACCAAAAACTTATTCGACGGCAAACAAAAACAACAACATGAAATTACCGAGAATTATTCAAGGTCATGTTAGAATGAGTTGTTTGCTGACGTCCAAGGAAAGTTATATAATGTTCTCTCTCTTCCATTGTTTCATTTCGATACTTAAAAAATAACTACTTCTGCAACTAATGTGATTTTAGTAATTAACAGTTGTGTGTTTTGTTAAATCATTGTAGAGTAATTTATATTAATGTAGTGTCATAGTTAATAATCTATCTGCATCTTAAAATATATTTTTTCTAAAACATTTTTTTTTACTTTCTCATGCAAGGGGTCATCCATAAGTGATGTAACGACGTCTAGTGAGATTGTGGGGAAGCTCTAATGTACAACTGTCCCACTGATGGCCCTCGGCAGCGTATTATTATTATTATTATTATTATTATTATTATTATTATTATACTATAAAACCCACATGGCTGACTCACTCACTGACATTAATGTTCACCCACTTCCAGATGAGCTAGAAACTTGAAATTTGGCAAACGTCTAGCTTCTAGCCTGTAACCGCCGGGAAAATTCCAAAAAAGTTTAAAAAAATACAATTTTTAACTAAAAGAAAATAATTCAAAATGGCGGAGCAACTTTAAAGTCGGTGCGGACCTTTCTTTGGAAGTCTCTTGTGGCTAAACGGTAAGACCTATCAAAAAACTGCTCTGGAATTACATTAGTTTACATCCACTTGGAAAGTAACCCCACCGGGGATTTGGGGGTGGAGCCCCCAAAGAGCTAAATAAATTTATACACACACACAATAAAGCCCCCGTATCTGCTGATTCAGTATTCATGGTTTTAGTTATCTGCGGCTTAGCGCTGCCCATTTTTATTTATTTTTAATTAATTGATTAATTAAATTCATATGCATCTGAAATCATCAAGCCATAATCTTTTCATCTGCTCAGCCTTCTCCACCTTACAAAGATGACCCTGATGACCCCTCCCCCAGTGCGTTAGAAAGTCAACAGCCAAGCCCAGTGTCACGTGGCTTACACCATCATTACCCCACTTCTCCTCATGGGCATTGTGCTATCATATACCGTCATCATCATCATCATCAGTAATCGTCTCACAGTAGTCGTGTAACGATGCGGATATCGATGAATGTTATCGGGCGATTATTATGTCGAGTAATCGTTTTTTTAAAGTAGAATTTAAATCAAATTTTTCTAAGTAGGATTTTAATGATAATAATTTTAAAAAAAACTTATAAACACACTGCATCTGGGTTTCTGGATATGCAAAGAATACATAACCAGATAAAGAAATATAAGTTCATACCGTTTACAAAATTAACAATCTAGTTCCAAATTTTGCCGGTTATGCACAAAATAAATTTTTGTATGCATACAATATTTTTGTATTAGTTACATTATCTCTTATCATTCTCTTAAGCATATTTCCCAATTGTTATTAATAAATAATCGATAATCGGGATTAATCGGTGTAAATAATTGTAGCATGAATCATTTTAAGTAATCGGTATATATATATATATATCGGTAATCAGTATAGGTTATATATATATATATATATAGATAGATAGATAACGGTAAATGGTATTGGTATATATATATATATATCGGTAATCAGTATCGGTAATCGGTATCGGTATCAATAATCTCTAATATTTATCGGTAATAGGTTTTACTGAATTGGTACACCTCTAAAATAGTAAGTACATTGTAGTGTACAGTACACATTTTTATGTACTTTATTTAATGTTGATAATGTCTTACTGTGTATTATTTATCAATTAAACTTTACCGTATTTATGTATGTTACATGAATATCACGTTAAATAATAGTTCGATACTATCCGAGGTTTCATTTCCCGCGGATATGGGGGGCCCCTTCTGTATATAGCGTTATCCAGGAGTTCCTTGAATATCATCAGACTTAAATTGTGTAAAATTATTACATGTATTAATTTCTGTACTGTATTGTGTATCAATTATTATACTACTTTTAATGTAATATATTAGTTATTAGTCTATAGCCTTGTCATTTAACATTCGTCTGTTTAATTTATCAACATATTGGAAGATACCGTACACAGAAGAAAGAGGATACCGAAATCTGGCAACAGCTTGAAGAGTGAGTACCTGTTTACTCAAAATAGAAAACCCGCCCTACACCCGTCATTTGACTCTCCTGCACTGTTCATTGTAAGCTTAGTCTTCAGTTACACCTTGTGACTGTATCGTGTAACCACAGTTACTGGAGGTCTAGGGGTAAGGTATCAGACTTCTGTGCTGGGGGTCCAGGGTTCAATCCTCGGTCCCGGCACAGATTTATCTGATTACCAAACCCTTCCTTCACCTCTGACAAGACATCTTGTGATGTGGGGAATGCCAGGCCTCCACCGTGGTTCGGATCCCACGTTAAACTGTAAGGCCACCATTTTATCTAACAATCACCCTACCATTAAACATTAGCGTAAGTGCGTATAACCCAAACGGGTAGTAAGACGCAGTGCTAATAATAGTACAGTATATTTTTTTACAAACAATGGTGGAAAATACAGTGTCTAGTGTGCTTGCAAACATTGTTGGATGTCAAAGTCCTAATCTACATGTGGCGTCTCGCACACTGTCTAAGAATATAAATTGAGGTCCTTAGATAACTTCAATGTTGGCAGTCCTGCTCTAATGTCTACATGGGGTACACGAGGGGAGGCAGGGTACTCCACACTGTCGCGGGTACAATATTTACTGAAATGTATTTAAGCCTGATACATTATTACGTTAGGTTACGTGATATGCGACTGTCACTTTTGATAGATCAGTACCAACAACATAATAAAAACAATTTAGTAAAATGTTATCAATATTTACCTAAATAACAAGTAGGTATTATATTTTTATCAGAGCCTTACTTTAATAAGGTGAGAGTGTAGTGAAAGTGAAAAGGGGTAGTGTTTAAACATTTTTTATATAAACAATTATTTTGCAAAATTAAATCAATTATTTACACTAATAGAAACGAAGTGTTTAAGTTCCTTCACATGGTGATATCGACAATCGTTGAATATCTGTCACGGGTGTCCTGATGTTTAATAACAACCATTTATCTTCATTTAAAAGGTCTCTTATCCAATGCCGCTATGCTCATGACAGATATTCAAACACCTCAATAATTATTTAACCTTTTCTTGCACAGCCTACACTACCACCTTAAGAATAGGTTACCTTTTTACGTACTAAGAATCTCTGATATAGTAATATCCTGAGGCCTTCTCACTGTGGTTGATTCTAACCACTGATCTATTCAGGGTTTTTTTCCTTGAGTGTTCAGGGTCACTCTTCACTCATTACAAGAAAATGAGTATAAATGAGTGAAAACGGAACCTTGGCACACACAGTACAAACCAAAATAACTTGATGTTCGAATCCCGTGTCAAGGTGTAATTTTTATAGCGTATTTTTTTTATTATATTTACATCGCTGCTGGGAGTCTCCCAACTAATTACTGACCAGCATTACTGATTACTTAGGACCCGTATTTGATGACATGTCATCTTTATTTTTGTTCGTCACGTATGAGTATAATACTCATTAAGTACATAAAGTCTGTTCATGATCCCTTTGTTGAAATCTATATTTCATGAGTAAGAATTTTTTTTTGTCATTTGGGAATTTTTCTTAATTTACGTCGTTCTTGATTAATTTTAAGGCAATTTTGAGTCATGTATGGATTAATCTTTGGAGTAAATTTTAGGCATTTATATTTAATAATTATATCTTTAAATACTATCTATATTTTATAAATACATAAATACTCTTAATACAATTGTTTTCGACACACAACAATTTGTATGAAATGATAAGACAATGTAATCAATTAACTTCGTATCCTCTTTGATTGTTTGGTTGTAAAATACACATTCCTGGTGAGACTGTAACTAGACTGGAGAGGGTTGTGTTGGGAGGGGTAGCTATCACTTCTGAAGCAGGTATTACACATTCCTGGTGAGACTGCAACTAGACTGGAGAGGGTTGTGTTGGGAGGGGGTAGCTATTACTTCTGAAAGCAGATATTTGTAAATAAATATTTTATTCAGCAAAATACGAGAGCTGGGTTGTTAAAGGCTTTTCATTACATTTATATTATGTTCTAGTTTACATCTGTAAATTACGTGTTTGATTTATTTTTGAACATTTATTACAAGTTTTTATTAAAATTTCACGTATTACTTTGGTAAATTGAGTGATTTTTGATAACTTTTAGGTCATTTTACCTGTAGTTTTTTTTTACCTTTTTAATTTTATTTTATAGATCATTATTTAATAGTTTTAGGTAATTTTAAAGGTGATTTTTTGATAATTTTATGGGTCATTTTTAGATTAATTTTCTCCCCGTTAAAATGTGGGCCCTGGTGATGTAGTTTGCCTTGGGGAGCTCTTATTTTCTACGTCACATATCTGGCCGGTTACGCTTTACGCCAGATCTCCGAGGCGTAGCAGATGCTTGTTTGTTTCAGTAGACTGATAATTAACCAAATAATTTCTCTCTTGGTTGTCATGAGGGGCATGTGTGACTCATTACAATCTTAGTCGGGAAAATTAATTCAGTGTGTTGCACTTAAACATATTGTTTTAATAGTAAAGGAGTTGTTTATTCAAATACACTTTTGGGCGTTTTTAATTCGTGTGTTTGTATGTTAACCATAGATTAGAGACCCATTTACTGGTAGATTTAATGACATGACATGCCATAATGCTTAGCCAAAACAAATGAGCTAATAAATTCCACACTGGCTGTCACGCAGTATAAGACACCAGTAATACAATAATTCTCGAGCTATCAAATAACGCAGCCACCTTCGACTCGGATCTTAATAAATTACACATTTGTAGCCGACGATTTCCGCACGTCCATCATAGACTCTGCCTTAAAATATGAGTGAAGAATGACCCTGGGAACGGGACGATTCCTTGATAGATCAGTGGTTAGAGCATTGGAATACTAAGCCAAAAGGTTCCGGGTTCGATTCCCGTGTCCAGGTGTCATTTATCAATTTCAGAAAATGATATCTAGATTGAGTAATCCTCACTAAAAAGCATAAATAATAGCTTTGGCTATTTTATACATTAATTACGATACTGTGGTAATAATGAGGAAGATACAATTCAAGAAAATGTATCGGCATTTATACGATGCTAGAGTGATAAACTATTTAATAAATACAATCCGTATACACGATCAGGATTCAAACCCCGATCACTGACAAACCAAACTAAATATAATTAAATTTGTACCACGTGCCACCGGTCAAAATATCATCATCATCATCATCAACTGTTTTCAACCTGTGGCTGGGTCAGTTTAGTAAAATGTCTTCATCTTCCTCCTTTAATTGCACCCATTCTTCCCCTCTCACATACTTTCTCTTATCTGCTT
Organism: Timema monikensis; assembly: GCA_902151445.1. Classification (NCBI taxonomy): domain Eukaryota; kingdom Metazoa; phylum Arthropoda; class Insecta; order Phasmatodea; family Timematidae; genus Timema; species Timema monikensis. Next base: position 63,043 of record CABFVZ010001452.1, read on the forward strand.
CTCCATATCTTTCTTGGCCTCCATTACAGTCCTTTATCTACATACTCCATTTCCAAAATTTTCTTTCGCATCCTCTCTTTTTCCATTCTCAATACTTGTCCATACCATGTCAGCCTTTCTATACTTCCTCTACTATCTCTTGTTTCCTTGTGATAGTTAATATGCTCGCCTGGTCTCTCTTAAATTCAATATCCATGTTTCTGCTCCATGTGTGAAAAGTAATACAAATACGTCACATACACCTCAAGGCCACTTATTTTATTTTATCCATGGCAGGTCTTTTACACACCTGTACAACTTCACGGCTAAAGTTAATACTAAATGAACAAATAAAAAACAAACTTATTATAAATTATATTAGTTAAATATTTGAGTGTTATAAAGAAAATTGTGTCAAACTTATCACAGTAAGTTTATCAATAAGAACATCGAATTCAGTGGCCAAACGGTCTAAGGCGCGAGTATTACGATAGACTAAATTACAGATGTTGGAAAGATCGAGGTTAGAATCTCGGTCGGGTGTACCGTTGGTGGTTTTTTCCAAAATAGTTTTACACTTGACTTAAATGAAAATGCGGATACATTTCCTTTAAATATAAGCTTCTTAATCCCTAACACAATAGTTTGATTAGTACACAAGCATATTACCCAAACGGGTAGTAGGACGTGGTTCTAAAAAAAATCTACTCAAAAACTTTTTATCACCCACCCCCTCGGGACCTCCTGATTCAGTGACACCGCCAAACACAAAAATAAGCAGCTGTGAGGCAGTTAGGAGTTTTTTTGAAATAATCTATCTGGCCTCGCAGCCGTTGGATCAGTCACTCGAGGCCAGACTGACAAATAAAAACAAATATTAATGAATATAAATGAAACGAAAGAAAGTTCTTGTCATCGCATGGTATGTCTCAGAAGCTCTTTTCGATGTCTCCGCCCGCCGCGTCTCTCAAAGACCGGGTTATCCTTGGTCAGTTTAAAGATAGATCGACCGTAAACATGTCGATATTATTTATTTTACCACCACGTCTTACTACCCGTTCGGGCTATACGTCCTATATACCAATTACGCTGATGTTTTAGGGATGAGGAAGGTTGAATTTAGAAGAAGTGTAGAAGCGTTTGCTTGGAGAGTTTAGGAAACCAGTTAGGAATAACCAAACCTTAGTACAGCCAATTTGAGCTCCAATCTCACCATCATTAGCAATCCAGTATATTTCGACGCAGGACCCCCAAATTGAGGTTATGCGCACCGGAAGACCCTTAAGGCCCTGGGAGAAGGGTTAGAGGGTGAAAGATGTGTAAAAATAACATTACTACAAGGCAGTTCCGCTTTACGACCACAAATAGGAAACCAAACTTGACCTATAAATTGAAATAATGGGCTAAAAATGTTATATAATTACTCTAAGTTAGTAGATAATGTTTTTTTGATTGTTGTTTACATTCTAAGCTTCAAAATCTTTTCATACATTATGGTTTAGATTTGTTGTTTGTTTTACACCACGTGTTACTACCTGTTTGTTTTGTATGCATACCTGATAATTACTATAATGGGGTAGCGATTAGGAAGAAAACATTTTAGAAGTAATCTATCAGCATTTGCGTGGAAGTAGAGTGGGAAACCAATTAGTAATAAAACATCCTCAGTAGACCAGATTAGGATTTAAACCCCACAGTCCCCGTCTCCGGAAGGCTTGTCTAACATGAGAGTGACTGTTGCCTTATACCATTTGACCACCGAAGCGGGTCATGTCGATATTAAACAAGAGCTTTCTGAGGGAATGAGAATATTTACCAAAGAGGGGCGGGGGAAGAAATTATAACTCTACGACACAATTTTATATTATTTTCTTATATAGTATTTTTAAATTTTGGATCAACCTTTTCAAAGACCTGTTGTCAGTAAAACTCCCTTAGTAAGAAATAATAAAGATTCCTTTACTTTTAGCAAGAACCTGTGATGTCACCGTGTGAAGAAAATTAAATTCTATTTTTGTAATGGAGCAATATTTTATTTATTTTGGTAAAAACAATTTATTTCCCTAAAAACTGCAGGATCACTTGTTTTTTCTCGCACCCTCGCACCCCCTTATTTCTCACCTTAAACTACGATATCTTTAATAATCTCTAGGTATAAAATTTCCAAGCTTACAGAAATGTATCTTTATAAGATGGTAAATATATATAAAACTATATGTAAAACATATAGTTTATGTCGTACATTGGTTGGATATGTAAATAGGGAAAAACACTCTAATATTGGATTAAAATGAATATGTATGTAGCGTTTATATGGTAGGCCTACATCTTGACCACAATTCCCGAACGACCTCACCACACGCAGATGGCAGAATAATGCTGAACTCTTGTAACAGACAGGGTTGGCTCAGTGGCTGCCTTCAGAAGGTTCGTGTTGAATGTACTATTACCAGTAATCAATGGAAATGATGTAGATTTGCTGGGTTACAATGAGTCTATAGCTAAAAGGAATGCAGAACTTTTGTTTTTAAAAAAATAAAAAAATTGTTTTAGAAGTAAATATGGATAAAATCAAGTACATGATTGTATTTATAAATCCCGTGTTCCAAAGGAATCTATCTATTGAGCATAGATTACATGCGTTCGGTTTAAACAAATTTATAGATTCAAATGGTCGTGTTGAGCTCGACTACTGAGGACGGGGAGATAAAGGTTCGAATCTCAGTCAAGTGAACTGGGTGTAGTATTTCCTAAATGGTTTTCCATTCTCCCTCCACGCAAATCTGGGTTCACTTCCTCTAAATTCAACCTTACCAATTCCTAATCCATTAGCGTAATTAGTACTTAAGCGTATAACCCGAACGGGTAGTAAGACGCGGTGCTAAATAAAATAATAAAACTTAAGATACTCGGGAACTGAACTGGCAGTTAGGAATGACATTCAAGAAGAGGCAAAAGACAGAATTTAAACAGTATTTATATCATTACAGTATGCCCTACTTATAAACTAATTTAACTCTAGAACAAACACAACATACAGCCCCCGACCGTTAATTCATCACTGTTAAGGTGAAAATGTAAGGGGTATCAGTTAAGGGATTTATTTGTTCAATTTGTATATCAAAATCTGTTATTGGTCAAAATATATAAAATATTTCTCCAGTAGGAACATCAGAGTTTAATTTCCTTCACACGGTGATATCAACAGTTGTTGAATTACGGTCAAGAATGTCCTGGAATTTAATGACAACTTTTTCTCTTCATTTAAAAAGTTTATCATCTATTGCCACCATGCTTATGTCAGATATTCAACAACTGTTGATATCAACATGTGAAGAAAATAAACTATATTTGTACTGAAGCAATATTTGATTGTTTGCGAAAAAAAAAGGATTTGCTCTAAAAACTACAAAAACACTGGTCTTAACTCATTCCCTACACCCCCGCCTTAAGGCGGGGTGCTAGTGAGCGCAAGTTTAGTGCATTAATTTTGCAGTTTTTATAGCACAAACATTTTTTGGCCAAAATAAATCAAATATTACTTCTATATAAACATAGAGTTTAGTTTTATGCACATGCTAATCTCAACAATTGTTGAATATTTGTCATGAGCATGGCAGCATTTGGTGACAAACTTTTCTCTTTATTTAAAAAGTTTGTCACCAAATGCTGCCATGCTCATGACAGATATTCAACAACTGTTGAGATTAGCATGTGCAGAAAACTAAATTCTATGATTTTATAGAAGAAATATTTGATTTATTTTGGCCAAAAAATGTTTGTGCTATAAAAAACTGCAAAAATATTGCCCTAAACTCACGCTCACTAGCACCCCGCCTTAAAGAAGAAATCCAACATTTCACCAGAGATTAATTTTCCGTCCATGCCGGGAATCGAAGCTGAAGACGCCTACCTCAGTAGAGAGACACGCAACTGACTGAAGTTAGGGTGCTGGACCAGAGGGTGTCGATCTCTGTCGCAAGGGTGTGTGCATGTGTCGAGACTCTGAAAGGGGTGTGACATGCCGCCCACACGACTACGTCACAAGACGCCGTGCCAAGGTCGAGAATGGAGCGCACCCGGAAATGATGAACGACGCCTAGCGCCACCACCGGTCTCGGACGGCATCAATCATGGCCGTGAAGGGGGAGGGGGAGGGGGGGGGGAGGGAAGTTGTTGGAGGTGTAACAACCCCCCCCCCCCTCAAGAGAAAACCTTATCGCCAAAGAAAGTGATCAATAAAATAACGAGAGAGAGAGAGAGAAATATAGTACAATGTACCGCAAAGACTCACTCTCACTTTAATCTTAAAATAGTGACATTTAATTAACACTAGTAATATTTGTGGGAAACTAAATTATTAACATTGTTGCAGAAACATTCCACCAAATAGTATAAAGGAAATAGTACACATTGTTACAGAAACAATAAGTAAAGAAGAGCATCTTTGTCCTCCATAAAGCCTAAGAATCAATCTGATATTTCAAAGTATTCCATAAACAAATTTTTTTATATATATATATATATATATATATTTGCTTAAAGCTCAGAAACTATTGGTTTTATAAAAATATATTTCAAACAAAAAAAAAGTTTTATCTTTAATAGTAATACAACTTTACAATGATAAGTTATTTACTATCTCAAATAGTTAGAGAGCGATGACAAAAATTGGAAATTTACACTTCTTTAAAGTGCCCTTAAAGTCATTTTCATGGGAAAACTAGTATAGCCCTTTAATTTGTAACGTTAAATGGTGTTTAGATATAAAATTTAATCAAAATTGCTATAGTGGATTTCAAAAAAAATAATTATTTAAATTTTCGCCCTTAATTTTAGGGTTAGGTGATATCTAATTCTAAAAACTCCTCAGGGGGATTTTATGAAAACTCTAGATACCAAGTTTTAACCCGATTGGTTAATGGTTTCTGCTTTATCCCCAGTTACAGACACACAGACGGTATCACCCTCCCTCTTTCAGTTTCAGTTTCAATTTATCAAAATATTGCGTTTGATTTTTATAGAAGATCACAATACTTTCTCTCGCCAAGGTGTCGAGAGAAAGAAAAAAAAAATTGATATTTTACTTGAGTCATGTTTTATCAAAGGAATTTGACTTAAGCTTTTGTTTATATATAAAAAAATAATTTACAATCAAATATAAAATGTATTTCATTTAAAATAATGATATTTTTTGCTTCTGGTAAACGGAATAGCTAACGTAAAATATTTTTAAAATCGTAATCAATTGTTCAGAATATTTGTGACTTATTATGACGATTATAGGGAGGTCAATGTTCCAATCACATTCAGCCAAACTGAAACAGACTTACCATAACCATGCGGATGAAATTCTTATTAATTATTAATTATTAACTCTAGTTACTATTAATTTACTAAACATTTTTGTAGAAATTTGGTAGTAAAAGTATATTTTAAATACGTTAAGTAATGAAATAGATGTATATCTTTTTTTATATATATTTAAATTTAATATTTGTTCAGGAAGGTATCAATGAATAATAAAAAAAACTAACACTAAACTATCTTACAGCAATCAAACCCTGTAATACCGTATTTATTAGGACTATTCAGAACAATTTAATAACGGTTATACGACTTATTCTGTTAATACCATTGCCTGCGGTAGAATTCGAACCACGGACTTGTGGTATTTTGGTTGGTTATCAGTTGTGAGCCACCACCATAGAGTAATTAATTTTGAGTACGCTTGCTCGGTGGTAAAACGTACTATGTTATAAACTAAAATTAATAATTTTTGGCACAAGTTCAATTTTTATTTACCACGTTGCATGTTATAGATTATAAATTTCCAAATCAAAGTGTATAATTTTTTTTTAAAAAATAATGGTATAAAATAATTTCACAATAATATATTATTAATGGTTCTTTATTAACTTACATAAAAAAGTATTTTTTAAAAATTAGTATTCCTTTTTGGCCGATTACCAATGTTATGAAAAATAATTATTTAACGGTGACACGTTTTAATGATATATTTTGTTTTTCCACCAAGTTTTAATACTAGCTCAACTTATCTGCAAACATTAACTACATTTATAGGATATCGATGAGAAAGGTAGGATTTTAGAGGAAATATACCTGCGTTTGTGTAAGGACGCTAGGAAACCATTAAGGATAGAAACAGCCTCAGTACTCCTAAACACGGATTTGAACCCCGAATTTCCAGTCACAGGTAATAAAATGACGCATTATATCATTCGACCACCGTTTCAGGGTAAACTACAGTAAATTTAAGACTATTATTTTACCATTCAAGTCAAGTATATGTCTCGCAGGAGAAGAAAAAGCCTTAGTTCCTTATTTTAGGAAGGTTTTTTTTTGCACTAGGCCTTGCTACCAATTTGGTTTACACGCTTATGTACTAGTTATGCCAATGGTTTTAGGGATAAGGAAGGTTTTATTTAGAGGAAATATACCAGTATTTGCATGAAGGGAGATTAGAAAATAATTTTGGAAAATCAACACTTAATTTAAGTCTACAGCTATATCGGTAATAAATAATATTATTAGTAGTTATAATAATGGTGTGTCTCAGTTACTTCCATATATAGCTCAGTTTGCGGAAAGATTAGCTAGTACTAATGTACTAATCGTACACCCTTTCCATGGAGGCTCTTGCCCGATGGGATGAGGGGAAGATGGTAGTGAATATGATGGGGAGGAGCCAATTAATATCTTAACCTAACTGGACTTCTGTGCTGGGGTCCAGGTTTCAATCCTCGGTCCTGGCACAAATTTATCTGATTACCAAACCCTTCCTTCACCTCTTGACAAGACATCTTGTGAATGTGGGGAATGCCAGGCCTCCACCGTGGTTCGGATACCCACGTTAAACCGTAGGTCCTCCATTTCATCTCACATTCACCCTACCATTACACATTAGCGTGAGTGCGTACAAACCGAACGGGTAGTAAGACGCGGTGCTAATAATAATTAACCTAACTTTACCCTTATTAACCAAACTCCAGTGATCATGGGTATTATTTCCCTTTATGAGATAAATTCTCGTCTACCAGTCAGGAATCGAACCCGATACCTATAAGGGAAAAGCCAAGTGCTTTGACTACCATACCACGAGGGCCAGTTAGGTAAATAGCGCTGACTTGTCACATTATTGCACGTTCCCTACAAGTCCCGTAGGGGTGAATTTTTCGGTCGGGGAGGGGGGGGGGATGTAGTAGATAGATGGTTATGGTGTTCGATAAATATTTGTTTACGACTCTGTCCTTGCGACTGGTTCACTAGGCACTTTCAATTCGTTAAATATCTATAACTCTTTCTCCATGTCGTAACCAGGGGTTAGAGGTTAAGTATGGACATTTAGTTCCTCAGATAAAAGTCACCTCTATTTTATATTTCACATTATGAGCTTCAAAAATCCACATCTGAGTCAGCATCTACGAAGAATAAACCTAAACGTGCTAACCCTCTCAACCTCTATTCTTTTTCCTATCTGTTACACCCCCCGAGGTTTAGCAAATATTAACATTACAATATACTAACTATACTGTTATAAAGAAATTGATTTTTCATTTTATAATAATTTAAACCAAACGTTCCCACCCTTAATATATTTCAAATTACTGAATAGTTTCAGAATATAAAACTCAAATGCATCCATATGAGTTAGAAGATATGTTCACACATCTGATCAGTCAATTATTTATTTTGTTGTTGTTTACAACGACTCTGTGTCAACTCATATTTTCCATTATTCAATGCC